>PVIY010003087.1:0-117939 GCA_004026745.1 Myrmecophaga tridactyla
ACACAAAGCCAGTAGCTCTTGCTGTGACCCAGAGGCAGCCGGATAGTGGAAGGCAGAGAGTGTTGTCCACTGTCTTCTCGGGAAGAGTTCTGGTAGCCATCTCAGGAAAACTTCTGTTTCCTTCCTGTTGGCCAGAAGCCAGCCTTGTTTCCACACCTATCTACAGACACTTCTGGGAAATATACTCTCTTTTTCTGGATGGCTATGTCCCTTGCTAAAAAATGGAAGTTCTAGTACTACTACTATGGAAAAAGCAAAAATAAACATACTGAGTAGTACACACCTGTGAATGTTGCCAGTAGTGAGCTGAGATTAGATATCTTAAGACTTTTTTTTCTCTTGTCTTTTCCTTTTTTATAAAATTCAGATTAATCTTTTCCTTTTCTCTTAAAAATTAAAGTATGATTTCCATGGAATAAAATACTTATATTTTTTCCTTAAAGTTTTGATTTTGAAATAATTTCAAACTACATGACATTTGCAAAAAATAATATAACTCTCATATAGACAACTCCAGTATGCCCCCCAGTACCCCCAGATCTACTAATTTTAACATTTTTTGCCACATTTGCAGAATCTTTCTTCTCTTCTCTTTTCATTTTCTCCCTTACTCCCTCCCTTCCTTCCTTTCACCTATGTATCTTCATCATCATCATCATCATCTACCTATTTATCAACTTTCTGTGAGGGTAGGTTGAATGCATTGTAATCCTTGGACACATAAAACTTTCATGTGCAAAGATATTCACTTATGTAATTACCTTAAGTACAATTTTCAAGTTTAAGAGCTTTAATATTAATATTAAACTTATAAAAATAAAATAAAATATTAAGCTTACAGTAGTACATATACAATTTTTTTATTGTGAAAAATAGCATATATACAAAATAGCAATAAATTCAAAGCATACGACAACAATTAGTTGTAGGACAGATTTCAGAGTTTGATATGGGTTACAGTTCCACAACTTCAGGTTTTACTTTTAGCTGCTCCAAGACACCAGAGACTAAAAGAAATATCAATATAATGATTCAGTAATCATACTCATTGATCAAATTCTATCTTCTCTGTTGTAACTCCACCTTCTCCTTTTATCATTCTCCCGATCTTTAGGGGTATTTGGACTATGCCCATTCTAACTTTTTCATGTTGGAAAGAGGTGTTGATAATATGAGATGGGGGATGGAATTAGTTGATGTTCTGGAGAGGCTGACCCCTCTGGGTTTCAGGACTTAGCTGGCCTGGAAACCCATTTGGAGGTTGTAGGTTTCTGCAATGTAATCATAGCACATGGAAGCTGCAGAATCTCAGAAAAGCCCTCGGTGTTCTTTAGGGTTGACAGGAATAGTTTTGGTTGGGGTTTGGCAAACCATGATAAGTAGCAATGTCTAGTTGAAGCTTGCGTAAGAGAAGCCTCCAGAGTAGCCTCTTGACTCCACTTGAACTCTCTCAGCCACTGATACTTTATTTGTTATACTTCTTATTCCCCTTTTGGTCAGGAATGCCTTGTCAATTCCACAGTGGCAGGGCCAAGCTCATCCCTGGAAGTCATATCACACATTGCCAGGGAGACTTTCACCCCTGGATGTTATGTCCCACAGAGGGGAGGGTAATGATTTCACTTTCAGAGTTGGGCTTAGAGAGTAGAGGTCACACTTGAGCAACAAAAGAGGTCCTCTGGAAGTAACTTTAAGGCATAACTATAGATAGGTTCAGTGTGATGGTTAGGTTCTGGTGTCAACTTGGCCAAATGATTGTGCCCAGTTGTCTGGTCAGGCAAGCAGTAGCCTGACATTGCTGCAAGAATATTTCATGACTGGTTAATAAACTGAAAGGCTGGTGTATTAATTCATCAGTCAGTTGATTGCCTCTGTGGCTGACTGTATCTGCAATCAACTGAGGCGCTGTCTCCCAACAATGAGATAATCCAATCAGTTGAAGGGTTTTAAAAAGAGAGACTCACTGCTTCTTCAGTCAGTGAGCTGCTCCTGTGGAATTTGTCCAGACCCTTCATTGGAGCTACCAGCTTCACAGCCTTCCCTACAGATTTTGGGCTCTTCCATTCCCACGGTTGTTGAGACACCTTTGTAAACCTCATATTTAAAGGTCTCTCCTATTGGTTTGTTTTTCTAGAGTATCCTGACTAACACACTAAGATTCTCCACTATATAAACTTCACAAGAGCAAAGCTCAAGATCAGTATAGACTTGGGAGTCCTTAATGTTTGAGACAGTATCAGGGTTTCCCCAGAGGTAAAATTTAATAGTTCCATATTTTTCCTCCCATCCATCCAGGGATTTTGCCAATACTTTCTAATTATCTGCTCAGCATACTCTGAGATGTATCTGGGCATTACATTAATTATACAGAATTACAAGCCTTCATTCCCATTCTGGACTCCCTGTGTTTGGGTTGTTTAAATGATCTATCCAAACAAGTTGAATTAGAGTATGTGCTGCAGAAAACATAGCTTCTGGACAAAATAAATCTCTCTTCCTTTGGTCTCATAGAGTAGGTGAAGTTCTAAAGTACAGATAATGTTTCCTTACCTCTGTATTCTGATTCAGCTTGGTCCTGACCAGATCAGCTTCATTCTTATCTTTAATTGAATACTGATCTCTTTTTCAATTTCTTTAACAGTTGTTGCATATGGCAATGTGACCTTTAGAACTACAGAACTCCTACCCTGAGTCTTAGGTGTCGCACAGGTTCAGTTTATATATTATATATATTATATATTATATATATAATATATATTATATATTTCTCAAATTCTAGAAATAACCATTACTGCTCTAGACTAAATGTGACTGCTATAAGAGCTTACAATCTAGGCCCCAATTTCCTAAATGAGACCATACAATATTTGCTCTTTTGTTTCTGGCTTTTTTTTGCACCACATAGTATCCCACATTTTCATTCACAATGTTGCTTGCCTCATGACTTCGTTCCTTTCGGTAGCATCACAGTATTTGATTATATGTATATACCACAGTTCATCATTCTACTTCTCAGCCAGTGTATCCTTCAGCCACCTCCATCCATTGGGCATCATGTATAATGTCCAAAATCAACAGTCCATCAACGCTCTAAATTTTAGACAATTTTCATTGCTTCCAAGAGAAAAATAACGATAAACACACCCTCACCGTTCTAGCTTGCTAGCTGCTGGAATGCAATATGCCAGAAACGGAATGGCTTTTAAAAAGGGGAGTTTATTAAGTTGCTATTTACAATTCTAAGGCCATAAAAATGTCCCAACTAAAGCTAATCTATAAAAATGTCCAAATTAAGGCACCATCAAGAGGTTACCTTCACTCAAGAAAGGCTGATGAAGTTCAGGATTTCTCTCTCAATTGGAAAGACACATGGTGAACATGGTGACGTCTGCTTGCTTTCTCTACAGGCTTCTTGTTTTATGAAGCTTCCCGGGGGACATTTTCCATCTTGATCTCCAAAGGCTGCGTGGACTCTCATGGTTCTCATGGCTCTGAAGTGTTTTCCAAAATGGTTCCTTCTTAAAGGATTCCAGTAAACTAATCAAGACCCACCTGGAATGGGTGGACTCATGTCTCGCTCTAATCAAATGTTAATACCCACAATTAGGTGCGTATCTCTGTGGAGATAATCTGACCAGGTTTCCAAATTATAGTACTGAATAGAGATTAAAAGAAATGGCTGCTTCCACAAGATGGAGCAAGATTAAAACATGGCTTTTCTAGGTCACATAATCCTTTCAAACCAGAACACTCACCAAATAGAAAATCCAAACCTTCCTTTAACTCTTGTCCCCACTCCCCAATTATTTATCTCTGGTATTGCTGTGGTACTGTTGATATCTTCCTGTTAAGCACAGTCCATAGCATGCAGTAGTAGTTTTCCCCCATCCCCTGAAATTATAAACTCTTTGTACAAGATTCATACCTTTGAAGTAGTTCATACAAGAATTTATTTATATTTGTAGTGTTAATTGGTGGGCTACATGGCTCTATACAACCCCTTTCAATCATATTCACCTTCACTGTGGCAATATAGACCCGCTGGTGAACTGCCTTCACATCTATCTATTCTCCTACATTTAAGTTTAACCTCTTTAGCTAACCATTCACCCATCTCTAGCTTCTGTATATCTCTAGGTCCCCCACATTCTGTATTATAAGCCTCTGAATTTACTATGATCGTAAAAGCAAAATTATATATTATCTAATCTTTTGTGTCAGGCTTATTTCACTCTGCATTATGTCTCTAGTTTCAACCATCTTGTCATATGCTTCAGGACATCGTTTCATCTTAATGCTGCATAATATTCCATCTTATGTATGAAATATATGAGGGTTTCTATATCTATGTATCCTAATCAGCACTTACTTTTTTCTGTTTTTGAAAATAATAACCATTCTAGGGTGGTGTGATGGAGGCTTGGTGGCAGAATTCTTGCCTACCATGCTGGAGACTCGGTTCGATTTCTGGTGCCTGCCCATGCAAAAAAAGAAAAAAAAAATAGCCATTCTAGTGGATGTGAGGTGGTATCTCATTGTGGTGTTTTGTTTTCAGTTTTATATGTATATATATATATATATATATATACATACACACACACACATACATACATATGACCTAAAATTTCCCCCTTTAACTACATTCAAATATATAATTCAGTATTGTTAATTACATTCACAATGTAGTAGTACCATCACCATTCTCCATTACCAAAACTTTTCCATCACTTCTGTGCTGGTTTGAAACTGATATATACCCTGTGCTATTTTAATCCATTCTTGTGGGTGTAGACCTATTGTGGGTGGGACTTTTGATTAGGTGTTTCCATGAAGGTGTGACACACCCAATTCAAGATGGGTCTTAATCTTTTCCTGGAGCCGTTTATGAGAGAGAACTAAAAGATGCTAAGAGAGAAAAAAAATGCCCCAGAAGTCAGAAGGACCCACAGGAGCTGAGAGAGCAGTTTGAAATAAGAAATTTGGAGATAGGGACCACAAATGTTGACATATGCCTTCCCCAGATACCAGCTGCCTTTCTTCCAAGAAGGTTTCCTCTTTGTGGTGCCTTAATTTGAACATTTTCTCGGCTTTAGAAGTATAAATGTGTAACTGATAAATCCCCTTTGTAAAAGCCAATCCATTTCTGGTATATTGCATTCTGGAAGCTTTAGCAAACTGAAACAACACCTGGCAGAAACTCTGTACCAATTAAGCTTTAATCCTCATTTCTTACCCCCTCCCCAACTCCTGGTAACCTTAAGTCTACTTTCTGACTCTATGAATTTGCTTATTCTAATTATTTCTTATCAGTAAGATCATACAATATTTATGCTTTTGTGTCTGGTTTATTTCACACAATATGATGTCTTCAAGTTTCCTCCATGTTGTCGCATGTATCAGAACTTTGTTCCTTTTCATGGCTGCATAATGTTCTATTACACACACACACACACACACACACACACACACACATACACACATATATGCATTTTCATTATCCATACATCTGTTTATGGACATTTAAATTGCTTCTACCTTTTGGCAATTGTGAATAATGCCATTATGAACATTGATGTGCAAATATCTGTTCAACTCCCTGCTTTCGATTCTTTTGAGTATATTTCTAGAAGTGGGAATTCAGGGTCATATGGTAATTCTATATACTTACCTTTCTGAGGAATGCCAAATTAATTTCCACAGCGGCCTCACGATTTTCAGTTCTACTGATGGAGTGTTTCTGTTTCTCCACATCCTCTCCAACACTTCGTTTTGTTTTTTTTTAATAGCTTCCGTATTAGTGGGTGTGAAGTGGTATCTCACTGTGGTTTTGGCTTGCATTTCCTTAATGGCTAATGATGTTTCAGCATCTTTTCATGTGTGTCTTGGCCATTTGTAGATCTTCCTTGGAAAAATGTCTATTCAAGTCCTATTTTTTTTATTAGGCTGTTTGTCTTTTTGCTATTGATAGGTAGGATTTCTTTATAAACCCTGGAAAGTAAACCTTTGTTCTGTAGGGGTTTTTTTTTTCATGATGAAGTCTTTTGATGCAAAAAAGTTTTTAATTTTGATGAAGTCTAATTTATCTAATTTTCCCTTTGGTTGATTATATGTACAGTGTAAAGTCTAGGAATCCATTGCCTAATAAAAAGTGCTGTAGGGATTTCTCACTGTTTGCTTCTAAGAGTTTAATAGCCATAGCTCTTAAATTTAGGTCATTGATCCATTTTGAATTTATTTTTTTGTATGTAGGGTGAAGTAGGGGTCCACTTTAATTATTTTCATACAGATATGCCATTCCACACACTATTTGTTGAAGAGACTGTACTTTCCCCATTGACTTGACTTCCTTGTAAAAAATCAATTGACCAAGGATCTGTGAGTTTTTGCTAAATTCTCAGTTTGATTCCATATGGTCTGTATGGCTGTTCTTGTGCCAGGATAAGTGAAAAACATTTTAACAACATGAAAACTTAGATCTCACAGATTTATTCAGCAATTTATGAATCAGGCAGCACCCCATTCAGAAAAGAGAGCTGAGCTCTGCTAAGGGGGTGGAATGGGGGAGATTATATAGGGCACCATACGATCAAAGCCCTCTTCAACAAGTAGTTACAGGACAGATCCCAGAGTTTGTCATGGGCTACCACACCATCCTCTCAGATTTTTCCTTCTAGCTACTCCAGAATATAAGAGGCTAGAACACTTAAATATTTTTTATCATCACAATCGACTTTTTTTCCTTCTTTTTTTGTGAAAAATAACATATATACAAAAAAGCAATATATTTCAAAGCACAGTACCACAATTAGTTGTAGAACATATTTCAGAGTTTGACATGGGTTACAATTCCATAATTTTAGGTTTTTACTTCTAGCTGCTCTAAGATACTGGAGACTAAAAGAGATATCAATTTAATGATTCAGATTCATGTTCATTTGTTAAATCCTGTCTTCACTGTATAACTCCACCATCACCTTTGATCTTTCCATCCCTCTCTTTAGGCGTGTTTGGGCTATGGCAATTCTAAATTTTTCAGATTGAAAGGGTCTGTCATGGGATAGGGAGATGGAACTACCTGATGTTCTGGAGAGGCTGGGCCCTCTAGGTTTCAGGACTTATCTGGTTCAGGGGCCCCTCTGGAGGTTGTAGGTTTCTGGAAAGTTTTTCTAGTGCATGGAACCCTTGTGGAATCTTATACATTGCCCTAGGTGTTCTTTAGGATTGACTGGAATGGTCCTGGTTGGGGTTTGGCAGGTTACAATAGATAGTATACATGCATACTTTTAATAGGCTTTCCTTACCAGATCCAGACCAGCTAATCATCTCATAGAAAGACCCATCCTTGGTCAGTTTTTCTCTTTAAAAATATCCCTGCAATGTCTTGGAAAGGGGGGCCACTCCTGGCAGGTGGCTATTTTATTTTTATTTAACAACCAATACCATGCTGGTTTGATTACTGTAGTTTTGTAATAAGTTTTTAAATTGGGAAGTGTGAGCCCTCCAACTTTGATTTTCTTTTTCAAAATGGCTTTGGTGATTCAGGGTACCTTCCCCTTCCAAATTAATTTGATGGTTAGCTTTACTATTTCTTTGAAGAAAATTATTGGAATTTCATTAAATCTGTTAATCACTTTGGATAATATTGACATCTTAATGATAATAAGTCTTCCAATACATGAGGTCTTCTTTAATTTCTTTCAGTAGTGATTTGTAGTTTTCAGTATACAAGTCCTTTCATTCTTGGTTAAATTTATTCATAGATATTTGATTCTTTTAGTTGTTATTTTATATGGAACTGTGTTCTTGATTGCATTTGTGAATTGTTCATTGCTGGTATATAAAAACACTACGGGAATTTTTATATATTGATCTTGTACCCCACCGCTTTACTGAATTTGTTTATTAGTTCTATTAACATTCTTGCAGATTCTCTTGAATTTTCTTTTTATAAGGTCATATCATCTGCAACTAGGGATAGCTTTACTTATTCCTTTCCAATTTGGTTGCATTTATTTCTTTTTCTTACCTAAATTGCTCTAGCTAGCACTTCCAGTCCAATAATGAATAGCAAGGGTGATAGCAGGCATTCTTGTCTTCTTCCTGATCTTAAAGGGGAAGCTTTCAGTCTTACACCATTGACTATGATGTTAGATGTAGATTTTTCATATGGGCTCTTTTTCATGTTGAGGAAATTCCCCCCTATTCCTATTTTTCTGAGTGTTTTCATCGAGAAATGGAGCTGGATTTTGTCATGCCTTTTCTGCATCATTTGAGATAATCATGTGCTTTTTTCCCATTCTATTAATGTGTCATATTACATTGATTTTCTTATGTTGACTCACTCTTGCATCTCTGGGATAAATCCAACTCAATCATAGTGTATAATCTTATTGATGCAGGCATTGAGTATACCTGAGATCTCTTCATCTTGCTGCTGTTTTTGGTATGATACCTGTAACCTCAACTGTTTCTTGTATCTTCCAGATCCTCTCCCTGAGTTGGGGGAAGAGCCACCCATTAGTGAAAAGAAGTGATATAGGTTTTCTTTTTTTTTCATAAGTAGTTGTAAATTAAAATCCCCTTTACATTATTCCCTCTAATCCAACTTCTTTGTATATATGATGCCATGAGTTTCTGTGCCTTTTGAGGAGATGGCTTTTTAAATTGAGCAATTCTGCTTTCTTGGGTCTGCTAAGTCAATTACCCGTGGTCCATTAGCTTTCTAGCTGCCCAAATGTTGCTGCTATGTTTTATTGTTTTTTTTTTCCTGTTTTCTCTATGCTTGTAGATCTGTGCTGGTGGAAATGTGAGCAGACATCTTAGAAAGCGGACTGGCTCCTAGCTTTCTCTCCAGAAAACCTGCCCCTCTTGAAGTCTTCCCTCACAGTTAATGCCAACCACCTCCTTCCAGTTGCTCAGACCAAAGATTACAGAAAACTCTTCAGCTCCTCCCTTTCTTTTCCTCCCACGCCACATATGTCCATAAACAAATCTTACTGGCTCTACTATCAAATATATGCAGTGTCTGACCATAGCTCATAGTTTCTATTGCTATCCCCTCATCCAAGCCTGGATTATTCTGACCACCTTCTAACTGATCTCTCTGCTTCCTTCATTTATTTTTCTCATTGATCCTAAAACAGAATCAGGATGCCCCTTCTTTGTTCAAAATCATCTACTGGCTCCCCTTTGTATAGTCTACTTCCTGATAAGTCTCTGATCTCATCTCTTACTACTCTTCCAGTTGTTCATTCAGCTCCAATCAGATGGCCTCCCTGTCAGACCTCAAACAACTTTCTACCTTGGGGTAGAGTCATAAGCTGTTTCCTTTGCTTAGAATGCCCTTCAACCAGATATTCAAATGCCTGACTCCTTCACTTCAAGTCTTTTCAAAGTTCACCTTATCAGAAAGGACTTTCTTATACCTACTAGCATAAAATAGCAATCGCCTTAATGAGTCAGGAAAGGTGCTAATGGTATGATGTTATGAAAGAAGTAAAATATAAAATTCTAAGTCCAGCATGATCTTACCCATGTAAAAATGTGTAGATAAAAAGATACAGAAATATATAAAATATGAAGCAGTGAGATTCTGAGTGTATTTTAAAGTATATTTAAATTTTTTTCACTTTCTAGTAACTTTATTTTTCCTAGATTCCAGATACAATTAGGATCAAATTTACTCAATATTAATATAACTATACCAAATTCTATATACAGCAAACTGCCTTTATTATCAAACATGGCCTTCTTATAAGATAGCTTACGAACATTACAAGTTACTCGTTACTCTTTGCTTGTCTGTCCTTACCAGGTGTTGCAAATGACAATCACTCCCATGAGCTTTTTACTTAATACTTAAATCAGCTTAAGTAAGGATTCCTACCCTTAGCCACAGGTAAAAAAAAAAAAAACCTCAATTCCTGCTGTAAAAAATTTGATAACCTCAAACTATCAAATTCTTATCAGATTTCAGCAGATGGAACGCCAAAAATAGATAACAGGCAACTCTAAGTCTTTTGCCTAAGCTATTCAGGGTTGACCGTTCAAAAGAAAACACAGGTTTCTCATTAAACTTTCCTTTAGTGGGCCTTAAAATCCTAACAGATTTTTCGTCAGGTTGTTTCCATTTAAGAAGTACTGCTTTTTGTATTGGAGTGGCTAGAGGAAAGTTCCTGAAACTGTAGAGCTGTGTTCCAGTAGCCTTGTTTCTTGAAGATGATTGTGTAATGATATAGGTTTCACCGTGTGACTCTGTAATTGTAAAAACCTTGTGTTTGATGCTCCTTTTATCTAAGGCATGGACAGATAAGTAAAAAATGTAGATAAAACATAAATAATGGGAGGAGGGGCAGTGCAAGGGTAGTTCAGTGGTAGAATTCTCTCCCGCCATGCGGAAGACCTGGGTTTGATTCCTAGACCCTGCACTTGCCAATAAATAAATACATAATAGGGGGACAAAGGTTAAAATATATTGGGTAGATGGAAATACTAGTGGGCAATGAGAGGGAAGGGTAAGGGGCATAGTGTGTATGTATTTTTTCTTTTTTCTTTTTAATTTCTTTTTCTGGAGTGATGCAACTATTCAAAAAAATTATCATGGTGATGAATAAACAACTGTGATGATATTGTGAGCCATTGACTGTACACCATGTATGAAATGTTTGTGTATTAAGAATGTTTGCATATAGTGATACAGCTTTTGCAGTGTGACTGTGATTGCGAAAACCTAATGTCTGATGCTTCTTTTATCTACCTTATGGACGGATGAGTAAAACATATGGAATAAAAATAAATAAGTAATGGGGGAACAAATGTTAAAATAAATCTAGTAGATTGAAATGCTAGTGATCAATGAAAGGGAGGGGTAAGGGGTATGGTATGTATGAATTTTTTTCTGTTTTTTTAAAATTTCTTTTTCTGAATTGATGCAGATGTTCTAAGAAATGATCATGATGATGATATACAACTATGTGATGATATTGTGAATTACTGATTATATATGTAGAATGGAAAGATCATATGGTAAGAATGTGTTTGTATGTTGGTATATTGAATAAATAAAATAAATTTTTTAAAAAGTGTTTGTATTAGTTTTATCAACAAAAATATTTTAAAAAGTACTGATTTTTAAAACTAGTAACTTAAAACTGCCACGCAAAACAAATGGGCCACAAAACATTGTTTTCCTTCTGAAGGTAAATTTTACAATGCACTGTTATCATTAACCAGTCTTTTACTATAAAATTTAAGTAGCCAGTTGAGGCAAACAGTTCTGAGACCATTTTTCCACCACTAAGACTGGTGTGGTAAGTGTTATGGGTAATATTTATTGAGCCTTTTGAGCTTTTGGGGTAGATTTAGTGACCTTGCCAGCTCCAGCAGCCTTTGTCCACTGCCTTGATGACACTTTCAGCAACTGTCTCATATCAGGAACAGCAAAATGACTCTGAAGAGGACAGTCAGAGAAGCTCAGCACACATGAGCTTGCCAGGATCCCTATCAACGATGGCAGTATTACCAGATTTCAGAAATTTGGGGCCAGCTTCCAGCTACTTCCCAGAGTAGTGATGAATCTTCTCCTTTAGCTCAGCAAACTTGCGAGCAATGTGACAACCCAGCAGGGAGGGCCTGGATGATTCAGGATAATCACCTGAGCAGAGAAACCAGCTGCTTCCATTGGTGGATCATTTTTGCTGTCATCAGGCACATTGCCCCAACAAACATCCTTTATAATCCCGTTCTTGACATCGAAGCCTACATTGTCCCCAGAAAAAGCTTCACTCAAAGCTTCATGGTGCATTTACTTCAACATTACACAGCTGAAGTAATGTTTTATCAATAACAATTGAGCAAAGGTGACCACCATCCCTAGTCTGAGAACACCAGTCTTTGCTCAGCCCATAGGGACAGACCAGTACCACCAATTTTGGAGACATCCTGGAGGGGAAGACACAAGGGCTTGTAGCTGGACAAGTAGGTGGCAATATGCAATGAAGAGCTTCAAGCATCATGGTTCCAATGGAATTGCAATCCTTCAGGTTGTTTTCCACTCCTGGAACCAAGGTATGTTAGTGTTTGGCTCCAGTATGCTTATCACCATTGCATCCAGGAGTTGGCACAAATGCTATACTGCATCAGGGTTGGAGCCAGTTTTCTTAATGTAGGTGCTGACTTCCTTAATGATCTTCTCATATCTCTTCTGACTGTAGGATAGCTTAGTGGAATCCATTTTGTTAACACCAATTATTTGTTTCATACCTGGCTGTAAGCCAGAGGGGCATGCTATCGGGCCTGCCCATTCTTCTATATACCAGCTTTAAATTCACCAACACTGTCAGCAACAATCAAGACAGCCTGAGATGTGCCTGTAATCATGTTTTTAATCAAGTCTCTGTCCTGAGTCGCCAGTGATGGTCACATAACAAATGCCAGTCTCAGATTTCCATAGGAAGATATCAGTGGTGATCCAGAATCATGCTCAGCTTTCAGTTTATCCAGGACCCAGGCATACTTGAAGAGGCCTCTTCCCATCTCAGCAGCCTCTTTTTCACTTTGCTGATGGTTCTTTTGTCAGTTCTACCACAATTACAGATCAGGTGGCCAGTAGCGGTGGGCTTGCCCAAATCTACATGTCCAGTAGTGACAATGGTGATAACAGACTTTTCCTTTCCCATTTTGGCTTAAGATTTAGTAGTAGTTTTCATGACGCCCATGTTCTGGCAGCAAACTCATTGTGAAAAAGCTAAAACTTCTTGTAGAAAACTGTGAACACACGCAGAGCAGTTCTCAATTATTCAATCAAATACCAATCCTGGTATTGCTGGGAAGGTATTCTGTTGCTGTGATTAAAGCCCATAATTAGTAACAGAAATTACTCTAGATAAGCTGGGTTGGCCTGATTCAATCAGTTGAAAGGCTTTAAGAGCAAAAACTGAGGCTTTGCTGAAGAAGAAGAAATTCTGCCTGTGGACTGCAGCTTCAGCTCCTGCCTAAGAGTTCCAGCCTGCTCTTACTGACCAGCTGCACTACAGATTTTGGGCTTGCCTAGCCAGGCGCCACAATCAGGTAAGCCAATTCCTTGCAATAAATCTCTTAATATGTATCTCCTACTGGTTCTGTTTCTGTGACTGATACACTAGATACATCTGGAAATAGTTCAGCAAGCGTCTAAATGATAAGGTTTCTTTAAAAACAAAACATAACCATCCACCTTACCATTAACTCACCTACACAAAAATGAACAGTAATCCTTGATTCCTGACATCATCAACTAGTCAGATGTTCAGATCCAATTGTCTCATGATTTTATATTAAAACATTATTTTTAGTTTTTTTTTTTCCAGCATCTTTAATTAAACCTTGCAAGGATATTCCCCCATGGCTCCAGCAGAGGGCCTTCATGTCTCATGCATTCCAAGAGGAAATAAGTTATAAGTATTCCCATAATTACAACTTCTGTCACTTAGCTCAGTCTTGGCACATAGTAGACTTTCAGTAAATGTAGAATGAGCGAATGAATGAATAAGTCAAGTAAATACTTTAAAAACTTTGATTTGTTGCATTATTGGCTTTATTCTGCCAGGCAATGGTTAAATGCTATATTTTCTTATAACTATTCTGCAAGTTGAGTATTATCCCCATTTTATGTATGAGGAAGTTAAAGCTTAAAGAGGTTGAGAGTCTTTATGAAGATCACAGAGGTAGCAAAGGTGGCATATTATTGTTAACCCAGATCTGTAATTTTATTAAGTGTCATTTGAATGTGCATAAATGGTTGAATAAAGGGAACACCTACACTACTATTTAGTTATAGAACATCACTGTCACCCCAGAAGTCCATTTATCCCTTTCCAAACACAAGCCCCAACTGCCCCCAAACTTAGAGTAATCATTTTACTTTTCTTTAGAAGTTTTACCTTCTGTATTTAGTTTTGCCTATTTTTGAACTTCATATAAATGGAATTATACTATATATATATAGTGATTTTCTTTTTACACTCAATATTTTGTTCATAAAAGTTATCTATATCAAGCATGTATCTGGTAGCTCCCTTGTTCTCACTGCTGTTTGGTATTTTCTAGAACAGATATATCCCTATTTATTCATCCATTTTATTATTGACAGGCATCAAAGTTGATGCTAAGAACCTCATTACACATGAATTTTGGTGTACATAAGAACATATATCTCTAAGGTTTATATCCTGGACTGGAATTGCCAATTTTATTAGACAAATTGGATTTCTGCCTTTTTCTCATTGATTTGTAGTTCTTTATATAATTTGAAAACTAGTTCTTTATTGGTTATATGCATTGTAAACATATTGTTCCATTCTGTGGCATGTCTTTTTACTCTTTTTATGGTGTTTTTGATGAACAGAAGTTCTTAATTTTAGTGTAATCAAAAATACCAATTTTTCTCTCATGGTTAATTTTCTCCAGTATTCTCTTCTAAATCCTTTATAGGCTTATCTTTCACAAATAGGTCTTTAACTTGCCTGGAATTGATTTCTACCAAAAGTGTGAGGAGAGTCCAATTTCTTTTTTTTTCTCATATGATTATTCAGTTGTTCCACATCTTTTCCCCACTGCACTGAAGGGACACCTCTGTCATAAACAGGTGCCTCTGTATGAATGGATAGGTGGGACTACAAAATTCTTAACTACCACACAATACCGCCTTTCTATGTAAAAGGCAGTGTGTTCTAATGGAGGATCAAGGGCTTTGAGTTCACCAGGCCAGATTCTCAACTACCAATCCCTATCTCTGCAAACATTTATTAGTGGGTGAGGTTGGTAAGTTATTTTACCTCTGGGCCCATACCTTTCTTGCATGGTTATTTTTTCTTAATTTAATTTATTTTGTACTATCAAGCCAAAACAACATACAAACATGAACATTCTTAATGTACAAACATTCCGTGTATGGTATACAATCAGGGCCTCACAATATCATCATATAGTAATATATTCATCACCATGATAATTTTTTAGAACATTTGCATCACTCCAGAAAAAGAAGTAAAAAAGAAAAAACTCACACATACTATACCCCTTGCCCCTCCCTCTCATTGACTACTAGTATTTCCATCCACCTTTGTTTCTTCTATTTTTTCTATAACCCTTACCAGTCCCTTTCATTGTTCACTAATGTTTCAGTCTACTCAATTTATTTTAACATTTTTCCCCCTATTATTTATTTTTAATCCATATTTTTTACTTATCTGTCAATATCGTAGATAAAAGGAGCATCAAACACAAGTTTTTTTAAACTTTTTTTATTAATTAAAAAAATTAACAAAAAAAATTAAGATAGCATTCCATTCTACATATACAATCAGTAATTCTTAATATTATCACATAGTTGCATATTCATCATTTCTTAGAACATTTGCATCGATTTAAAAAAGAAATAAAAAGACAACAGAAAAAGAAAGAAAACGATAATAGAGAAAAAAAGATTATACATACCATACCCCTTACCCCTTGCTTTCATTTACCACTAGCATTTCAAGCTGAATTTATTTTAACATTTGTTCCCCCTATTATTTATTTTTATTCCATATGTTCTACTCTTCTGTTGATATAGTAGCTAAAAGGAGCATCAAACACAATGTTTTCACATTCACAGAGTCTCATTGCGAAAGCTATATCATTGTTCAATCATCATCAAGAGACATGGCTACTGGAACACAGCTCTACAGTTTCAGGCACTTCCCTCTAGCCTCTCTAAAACACCTTAAACTAAAAAGGGGATATCTATAAAATGCGTAAGAATAAA
Organism: Myrmecophaga tridactyla; assembly: GCA_004026745.1. Lineage (NCBI taxonomy): Eukaryota > Metazoa > Chordata > Mammalia > Pilosa > Myrmecophagidae > Myrmecophaga > Myrmecophaga tridactyla. Next base: position 15,785 of record PVIY010003087.1, read on the forward strand.
CTCCAGGATAACCTCTTGACTCTGAAATCTCTCAGCCACTGACACTTTATTTTGTCTCATTTCACTCTTCCTCCTTTTGGTGGAAAAGGTTTTCTCAATCCCTTGATGCAGAGTCCCAGCTCGTTCTAGGATTGTGCCCTACGTTACCAGGGAAGATCACACCCCTGAGAGTCAGGTCCTACATAGATAGGGGGAGGGCGGTGAGTTTGCCATGTTTTCTGAGAGAGAGAGGCCACATCTGAGCAACAAAAGAGGTTCTCTCGGTGGTGACTCTTAGTCCTAATTTTAAATAGACTTAGTCTATCCTTTGCAGGGATAAGGTTCATATGAACAAACCCCAAGATTTAGGTCTCAGCCTATTGATTTTGTTGTTCACTCTGCTTGCAAGAATATCAGGGATTCTCCAAATGGGAAAGTTGAATTCTGCCTCTTTCTCACCATTCCCCCACGTTGCATGGTTATTTTGAGGGACAGTCATATCTATGATACCTGATCACTTTTACCTTCATCACATATTTCAAATGCAATTACCTGTTCTGATTGGAGCTTTGATGCTTGAAGTTCTGTAGTTGTATCAGTTTTCTATTGTTGCATACAAATTTATCAGCTTAAAACAACGTCCACTTACTGGTCAGAAATCCAGATGGGCTCAACTAGGCGCTTGGCTTAGGGTCTCATGAGACTGAAATTAAAGTGTCATTGGGTTGGGCTCTTATCTTGGAGGCTTTAGGGAAAAAATGCACTTCCAGTTTCATCCAGGTTGTTGGCAGAATTTAGTTCATTGTAGTTGTTGGACTAAGGTCCCTATTTTCTTGCTGCCTGCTAGCTGGGGATAGCTCTTGGCTCATAAAGCAACTCTCATCTACATGACCCCCTCATCTTCAAACCAGCGATGGCTCACTGAATCCTTCCCATGTTTCAGATGCTTCTAATTTCTTCTTCTGGAGAAAATGCTCTGCCTTTTAAGGGTTCATGTAATGAGTTAGGCCTATCTAGATAACTTTTTAAAAAAATTTTATTTATCAAACATTCCTAGATAATTTTTTTTTTTTTTTTTAAGAATGAGGACCTTTAATCCTGTTATCTAGATAACTTTTAAGGTCAACTGATTAGTTGCCTTAATAATACCTGCAAATCCCTTCTGCCATGTAACAACACAATCATAGAAGCAATACCAGGAGGTAAAGGTCATGGGGACCATGGTAGTTCTAGATATATTACTTGAACTACAGATTTCAGGATGATTCATCTGATAAGAACTCTTTGCTGTATGCCACAAAACCTAAAATATTTCATAATTTTATGCCAAGTCCCCAAATGGGCTAGAAACATTGACTAGTACTTGTCTTAGTGGAGCTTTGGCCCTCTTTTCTGCACAAATGTCCTTAACCTCTTGCAGACTTGGTGTTTTGAATGCTATTTTTATCTGATATCTCTAGTTCATTGCCCACCCCTCAATCATTTATGGAAACATCGTTCTACAAATATGTTGAGTATCTACCACATGCATAGTACTTATCCATATACAAGATTACACTTGGCATGGTGTCAAGCACCTAGTAGTTCTTTCTTAGAGGTCTGTTTAATGAATAAATGAGTGATGAATAACAAGGCTTTGCCTTTGAGTAGCCTACAGTATCTTTCAGAAGCAAGCTATATAGACACACAAAGATAAATAACAATATACTAATGCATGTGAATTTTAAAAAGTGGTCCAGGGGATAGATCATTGTGTGTGTGTGTGTGTGTGTGTGTGTGTGTGTAAGGGGGAAGAAGATACAGAGCCTGAATTGGACCTTGAGAAATAATGTTATTATTTGGATGGTGGGAGGATAACCCACAGTCTAGGTAGGGAGGACCATGTGAGCAAATTTTTGGTAAATGTTGGATATAAAAGAACAGAATCAGATCTGAGGGCAGATAATGGCTGACAGAGACTTTGAATGTCAAAAACCAAAAAAAAATGTTGATTCAATTATTGCCAATGGATTAACAAAGTGAAAGCAGTTTGAACTTTATAGAATGCAGGTGAAATTAATGCATAATTTTTTAATTTTAGGAAAAACATTTTCTTAATTTAAAGCATTGCTCTTATAAATAATACTTTGAATCCTTAAGAAAAAGAGTGTCATATGCAAGTTAACAGACACACACACTGTAAGCCAGAATAAAATTAGTCCTTTATTCCATATATGGACGATGTCACAAACAGCAATCTGAAATGTTCAGTTTTAGTTTGTAATCGGTGTACTTGCTAAAGTTCTTTCTCATCCCACTTTGGGGTTCCTGCAGTTCCTTTTTTAAAAAATAAAAACCTATGGCTGCTATGCCGAGAGGCCTACAATCTGGGAAGGTAACAGGTAAGGGTGTCTCATGATGACATCAAGTATACTTCTAGAAACAGCAGACAAAATATATACACTGTGCTAGCAATGGTAAGGAAGCCCTAGCAAAGTCTAGTAAAGGAAATATGATCCAGAATGCAGTAACCTTGCTAGGACTAAATGTGTTTTATTGGAGGGCATAGCATTGTGATGGGGAGATGGGGATAATGATACACTCACAGGTTGCAATCTAGTGATCAGAACCTTGAGTGGGTGTTCCACTTAAGAAATGTCCTGAAGTTTTCTGAGAGACTTTCTGTGTATCTCTGTGCTTCAGGTTCTACCTGCATGACAGGAGTCAGGCAGTGGCTACTTCCCTTGGGATAAAGGAGTCTTTGTTCCCCAGATACTATATTTTACAGATCTGAAGATCAATGTTTATGGGACTGTTCAAGGAAGATCTTAGTTAAGGACCGGTGGGAGGAACCCGTACAATGAGACATCTGACTGGGTCAGATGGTCTTAATGGATGTCTACCAGTTTCTAAACTAGAAGAATGCTGAAGGAGGGACAATGGAAACTGAACCCTGAGGTCAATTCTTCATCATCAAACTGTCATATCCTCTACTTGCTCTGGGAGGATTGGAATAAAGAACCTGAACTTGACAGCCTGTCTTTTCTCTGTTCCCTAGCAGATGAGCAGGTAGGTGGTGGAATCTCTGAAGGAGCAATCTGAGGGCCTCTCCAAGAGGTGCTTTGGCAGAAATCAGTAACTGAGGCACATGCCCTATGTATTAACTTCAGTTGTGTTTCTTGAAGGTGGCCATTTTTCTTGCATTGTCTGGTGCCACCCACCCTGACTCTAGACAGCCCTCGGGCTCCAGAAGTTGCTTCGCAAGGCTCAATCAGAATCTACTGCGTGGTCGAAGGCATGCCGGGAGCTCCTATGTATCCTGGAAACTGCACACAGGTACACAAGAAATGCCAGACACAGCAAGGCCACCCCTGCGAAGAAGGAGAGGATGCCCACAAAGACAGGTGGCTGCAGGGGCAGGTGGATCAGGGAGCTTTCGGCTGGGATCTGGTTGGTCAGGCTGAGCATGTACCCGAGAGACCAGGCAATGCTGCTGTTCCCCACCTGTGGGGTAGAACAGATAGCTCAGTTCTCAATGCAGGGCAAAGGATAAGGGATTACATACCTGGGCACACCACTGTCACCCTCATGAAACTCCCACAGGAAACCATGGCCTAAGGAGGTCAAAGGACTCACCCAAGTTCAGAAATGTAGTGGCAGAGACCGGGCTAGAACCCAGGTCACGGTGACCACAGAGGTTCAAGAATCCCACCTCCAGCACTGCAGAGAAAACAGTCAAAAGAACTAAATCCTCATAACCTTGTCACAGGCAAGTGTGAAGGAGGCACAGTTTTTCTATTGTCCAAGAGTACAATAGAGTACAATTTCTCTGTAGCAAAAGGAAGAGGGCAATGTGTGGTTTACTGAACCCAGGACTAGTTCTAAGTACAGGGGATCAGTCCAGATGGGAAACAGACTCTAATTTTTCTGGTAGTTCCTCACAGTTATTTAAATGTTGCAAATTTGCAATCTCCTTAGTGAATTGAACTCTGTCATTAAATTGTGACCCTCTATGTCTTGATCGATGCTCTTTGTCTTAAAGATTATTTTGTTAGATACCAGCTTTTTTTTGGAGGGGTAGTATTTGCTACTAGATTAAAAAACTTTTTTATTTTTTTACTTTAAGTTTACTTTAAACTTCTCTATGTCCTTATGCTTCAAGTATAAGTATTTCTCATATGCAGCTACTACCTTGCTTTTTTAAATCCAATTTGACAACATCTGCATTTTAAGTGGTAAGTTTAATCCATTTATGATTATTATAATTATTGGTCTATTTGGAATTCTTTTACCATCTTACTTTTAATATTCAATTAGTACCATTTTTTCCATTTTTCTTTTTTGTCCTTTATTGCCTTAAAAATAATAGCTGTGTCTCCTCCTTTACAAGATGAGAACTTTAGGCCACTCTTATGTCCCTGTATCCTATAACCACCACTTACTTACCTCACCCCATCATTTTGGATATTATCTGTCATTGAATTCTGGGTTGTTATGGATGAACTTTTCTCTGCTTTTCATGTTTGTTTTCTTTTTTTAATTTAAAATGTAGGTCACAATATAATTTACTCTTACTTCCTATACTCTTACAGTATATCATGGATTTATTTCTCTTCATATGTGATTACTTTCTCCAAAAATATTTTTAGTGTAATACTTTTTTTGGCAAATCTGAAGTCATTTTATACCTTCACATTTGAATTCCAATTTGGCTAGCTATAAAATGCCATGTGATTAAAGGAAAAGAACTTTAAACCTAGAATTTTATATCCACCCAAATTGGTATTCAATGGAGAACCATCCTCCCTTTGTATAATTTACTTTACTGGTACTCAGTTTCATTACAGCAAAGTTTAGAGGGCACATGCCGTCAACAGTCCTTATGTGTCTCCAGACATTCTTGGTTTTTTTGTACATTACTCAATTTTATTCATGTAGAGGTAGACAGTTACAGGACTTGTGCTGGATATTGATTGGTCTAATCTAATTATTGCTGAAGCTGGTATTGAACAGACTGCCTCCTACATCCTTCAGGCTTCACATCAGATATTCATGAAACGAGAAAACTCTCCCAGAACCTGGAGAACATATTGTTGGCTGAACACATTTGCAAGGCTGAGTCGCTCCTGGAAACAGGGCCCAGAAGCTACTTTCCCCAAAAATCACCTGGTAACAGCTGTGATTCTAGCCTCAGACCATTCTGGACACTTAACAGTCTACCCTGTATGTACATACCCTATATGTAACCCTGAGCAAAGAAGATCCTCCCCAAACCCCAAGTCTTCTCTAGTAACACCAGAGACCTTAGGCTCAAAGTGGAAATTCTTACTTAATGCTAAAATAAATCCCTCATGCTCTAAAGCTTATAGCTTATTCTGACATCTATGTAAAATGGAGAGCATTAATCCTATCATCTTAAAAAGTATTAAGTTATATTTGCAGCATCTTTTCAGGAAAAAAGTCTCAGGCCCTTAACATTTATTTATTCAACAAACATTTACCAAGCAGCTGCTATATTCTAGCCTGTATGCTAAAGAATACAAAAATATTAAAACAAGTCCCTGCCTTGGAGGAGTCACAGTCCTCTGGCTCTTGGCTTCAAATCCTTTTCACCTTCTCTGAATTCTCTGCTATCACTTCTCCTGAGACGCTCAGAAGTGATCAAACTCTGATCACTGTCCACCAGGGAGTTTAAATCACCAACACCTTTTATCTTGTACATTTCTTCCATGCACGTGCACAAAACTTTTATTTTGAAAGGAAGAGGAGAAAACGATTTGTGCTTTGACTTACTTCTTTTTTAAAACTTATTTGGGGCCAGGTCTCCTCCGTGAATCTGTATCCATTTACGAGCAAGTGGTATATATAGTGAGCTGAGAAGCAGTAGGAGCGGGCATATTCCTCATCAAACTTTGGGAGCAGCAGCGGGAGCTGAAAAGGAGGTTCAAAGCATGTGAAAGGCAGGGCAGGCCGGCCTGGTTTAAAATGCACATTTTAGAGAATCTTAGGTCAGCTGTGGCACTTTAAAGAATCATATCATCTGGAATTTAATAATACAAATTTACTATATTATAAAATAATACAATTATATAAGGTAGTCATTAAATATCACTATACAATAGCATGTAATAGTAACCTTTACAATTTATCCAGTGTGTATTATGGGCCAAACATTGTTCAAGCCATTGTGTATGTGGCTAGGGCATAAATATCCACACCATGGGTATGAGCTGGGTTCCCTTTCTACGCCCATTTTATAGATACAGTTGAAAAGTAAAACAGCATAAAGCCCAAATTCAGAACACATATGGACACACATGCCCACAGAGCACACCCTGCTACACTGTTTTGTACTGACATGGATCCTTTCTTTTTCAATACCTGATTCCAATTCTGTGAGCAGAAATTCCAGGTGCTTGAGTTAAAGGTGTCCAAGGAAAAGCTACCTGAAAGATTTAGAGCACTAGCTGTGTAGTAGAATCCTGCAAAAGCCTGTAAGTAATACAGAGGAAATTAGTTTTCTGAATTGGACATAATATGCAAATGGGGAATAGGAAATGGGAGACAGGTCAGCAGAAGAGAAACAGAAAGGTGAGCAATAAACATTTGATAAGGGGGAAAAAAAGGAAATTTTCAGTGGGGTTTGCTCTTACCACAAATGGCCCTTTAACTTTTGGCTGATAAACTCCATCAAAGGAACAGGCTTCTTGATCATGGCAAGCTCTGAAGTCAAATAGGGCAGCCACCTTTTCCCTGCACAGGGGTGGGTCCCCAGTTCCTTCAAAAGTGATGATGTCGTCAGGGTGAAAACTTGCTGGGCTCAGGTCCAATGTGCACAGGCTGTTAAATATGTTACCCATAGGGAAGGTGGTAATATAATTCCGAGGGTAACAGGGGTTGGTGAGGTTGGTTTTGGTGGGAGAATTCTGTAGGTATGAGGGAGGCATAAAAAAAAAAACATTAATTTATAGAGGACCAAGTGTTTCCCTTTTGCAGATTTTCACTATTGCTTCCGTTGAGTTGAATGTCAAGAGAGAAATCTGTACTTGAGGGCACTTTCTGGGCTGTTTGGATGAGTTAAGGGAAGGCAGGGGCAGGGGTGACAGTTATTGTGTGTGTGCCAGGCACAATGCTAGGCTCTCTCTCACTATTTAATTTTGCCCTTAAAAAAGCCCTGTGAGGTAGGTGTGATGAACTCCATTTTAATGAGAAAACAAGGTGTCTTTAGTTTAATGTATCATTTTGAATAGGCTATCTATTCACTTAGTGAAATAACCCAAAAGGCACAAATATGTATATTATGAAAATGAAGTCTCCCCCCACTCACTTCCAGCCTCCAGTTCCCCTCCCCAGAAGCAACCACACTTTCAGTCTCATGTGTCTTCCAGAGATCTTCTATGCATATACAAATACATTTTTTCCCTCCTCCCTTATCTTTCTTTTATAAAACAACCACAAATGGTAGTATTTTAGACACACTCTTCTGTCCCTTACTTTATTCACTTAAAATCTATCTTAGAGATACAGCCTCAATCTTTTTAACAGCTGCATAGTATTCCACTGTACTAATGTACCTTAATTTATTTAGGGAATCTCCTCAAGATGAAAATTTAGGTGGTTTTATATTTTTTGCCATTACAAGCAATGCTACAATGAATATCCTTGTTACACATAAATCTTTGATCCATTTGTAATTTATTTGGTATAAAATCTGAGGAGGAATCAGACTTTGCTTTTTCAAGATAATTACCCTACCTTTTATCCATTGGAGCAAAGTGCTCTTTTTATCTTATGTTAAATTCCAAAATACATTTGGTTCTATTTAGGGATTCTCTTTACTAAAGAATTGAACTCAGGTATGTCTAATTTCAAAGTCACCACGTCATACTGCTTCCCTTACAGAAAATTTTGATTCAGACTAGTTGGCCCAACCTTTTCATTTCACTGTTGAGGAAACTAAAAGCTGAGGTACACATTAAATAATGTACTCATTTAACAAAGATCAGTGACAGGATTCTGCAAAGAACCCTCTAACAATCCAACAATTATCCAAGATAATTCACCTGAGCATCTCTCAAGAGAGGTCTTAATATGACTCTGCAGAGGAGGTCAGTAGGCCCCTTTCTGCCATAATGTGAAAAAAATCTATTATTTCCAAAACAATAGAAATATGTTTAATTTAAAACATACCACACCAGGGCCACCCTATAATGAAATATAGGTTGAAAGAAAAAATATAAACTCAATCAGCTAGTTACTTAGTATTCCCTCTAAATCTGACATGTTTTATTGATTAAAATAATATTATTTTATTTCTAGCTTGTCCGTGAGAGAAGCTCAGTAAATAGTAGTTGTCTTCTCCCCTTCAAGTTTGAATTATTTGTTCTGGTATCCCTCAAATATAATTTGCCAATGTGTCAAATTATTTAGGCAAGCAATATTCAACAAATCTTTACTGAACTTAGTGTTTGAAGGGTACCATCATGAAATAGTCAACCCGCATGCTTCAGAGACAAAAAAGACCACTAGGAAACTAGAGCATAATCTAATCTTAGAGGTAATACCTGTTAAAAATAGAAAAAAATACACTATCCTCAATAGTAACAGAAAATATTGAAAAATATACATAGAAATTACATTGAACTAAAAAGGTACAGGACAAATGATGAAAGCTATCAATTTTATTGAAGGATATAAACCAAGAACTGAAGGAAAGACATTCTATAATTCTGGACAGAAATACTTAAACTCTTTAATAAACCATTTTTAAACCAAATTAATTTATGAATTAATGCAACTGCAAATAGTCTCAATGAAAATCTTTTTCTTTTTGTTACTATTTAAAATGATTTTGAAGTTCAAATTAAATGTCTGAGAGTGGGGGAAAAAGAAACAAAACTATTGCAACTAGAACAGTATGTTATTAGCCCAAGGTAGACAAATGAATGCACAGAACAGACCAGAAAATCCAGAAACAGATCCTCGTCATCCAAGTTCTCATTATTGGAATGTCTGGGAATCTCTGAAGTCATAAGATATTATAGGGAATCAGAAGTAAGTCATCACAACATGCTGATGGGAATCTAAATGGTTTTAATCTGTTGGAAATTTACCTGGCTTTTGTACATTTAAATATAAGAAATACACGTAGCTTTTGACCCTCTTCTACAGAGGAAAAATTATTAGTACATAAACTTATATGTACAGGAAGGTTTACTGTATTATTTTTATAGCAACAAAACAGGCCATAGCCTGGTGTGCATCAGGAAGGGAATGGTTGACAAATCATGGAACAGTAAACAATAAAGAAGATACATTATAGATTGACCTGGCAAGTATAGAATATCACAGCAAGCTGTGATCAGTGGTGACATTCAAAGAATGGGATTGGAAGGAGGTTCTTTGATTTTTATTCTAACACCCTTTTCTATGCTTTGAAATATTTAAGATAATGCACTTTCTTTTGTAATAAAATAGTCAATCTAGCTTTTCTTTTGAAATGATGTTGCTTGGAACATTACATACCCATAACAATCTTAACTTCAAAGGATATTTAAAGGATTAACACCAGAACTTGCTCATGATACATTGTTAGGTGGGAGAAAAAACTTAGATATAAAACTATAATATACCACATGAAGCCAGATTTGTAAACACAAATGCACTTACATGAAAAAAAAAATGGAACAATTGCTAACAGTGATTAATTCTGTGTGTTTTTTGGGTTTCATTCTTCATACTTTTTTGTATGTGTTTTCTATTTATTTTTTCCCACCAAACATATGTTACTTTAAGACCGGAAGAAAAATCTTACTTGAAACGGGAAGGAAAGGAAGTAAATTCATGTCCTTAATATCTAACATCCCTGTCAAGATGAGGCTTGACCCCGGGGCAGCTGGAGATTTGTTGCTAAGTATTTGTAAAATATACATCAGATATCATTCTTTCTACATTAGGCAGCCTCTTATTCTACATGAGGAAACCTAACCAGATGGCTGGAATTTAAATTACTCAGCCAGTTCTCGGGATGAACCTTCCAAGTCAGGGCTTGGTAAAACATATATCTGGCGCATGAAAGGTCTAGCCATGCATTTTGGGTGAACTTCATCCAACACATGGATTCCCCCCTTCACTTGAGCCAGAGGTCTAGGGCTCTGGGACAGAGGCACCCTCTCAGGCGTCGGGAGGTGACCGGGCCAGTGGGAGAGCCACTCCCTTCTCCCCACTTGCCCCCACCCGGGGAGCTCACCACCCGCAGTGAGAGGCTGGGGTCTCCCTCCTCTGCTCCTTGTCCTGGAGTAATCAATCAGCTAAGTAACTAGCTGATTGAGTTTATATTTTTTCTTTCAACCTATATTTCATTATAGGGTGGCCCTGGTGTGGGCCCTGCCTTCCCAAATGTAATCGAGACCTCAGAAAGGTGAAGTATTTACTTCTCTCCTGTAGACTCTTGGATATAGACGTCATCCTCTTTTTTTTTTTTGACATATCCAGCCTCCGGGAATTGAACCCAAGTCTCCGGCATGACAGGCGAGAATTCTAACACTGAGCTACCCTTGCACTGCTGTCCATAATCATTCTTTAATAAACATTATAGGTGAGTATGTGTTTATATACATATTCATTGCCCAGAGCCAGCCAAATTTAAGACATTAGCTCTCTGGCCCTCACTCTCCTTGGAAAATGGATGGTTTCACATGTTTCTACTTCCCTTTCTGAAGTTCAGAGAGCCCCACCCCCACCCCAGGGCCAAAATCGGGGGCTGGGGTGTTAAGCATCCCTAGAAATTAAAGGTGATGGAGAAAACAGGGTTTGCCAGACCTTCTCTCCCAGAAAGAAACATGTTGGTTGAAACATTTTAATAAACAAGTGGGGAGAATGGCAGGGATACTGAGATCCCTGCCAGGAGCATGCTGGGGCAACAACTGATAACTGCTACGTGGCTGGCTGAGGAGGGCTGATCAGGTTACCTGTGGGGTTGGATTTGGCTGAGTGGGGTGTGAGAGTCTGGGATGGGAGCTGAGTTTTTGAGCCACGGAAGAGTGTCTGAGGGCTCCCTGCAGGGTTCCCACATTGGTCCTTCTCGGAGGAGTGCTCAGCCTCTCTCCATGATAAATGCCACTCACATACGTACTGGGCTCCAGGCTTTCTTGCAAGGCTCAGAGGTAAGTTTTAGGGAGAGGGGCCAGAATTAGAGGGTGAGTTCCCACGACCCACACTACATGACCACTTGGTAAATGCAGGTGTCTGGTCTGAAGAAGTCTGCTAGAGCTAACATTTTTGTGAACCAGCCCAATTATTTTCAGGACAATGGCTGGGAAATATTGCTCCCTTTCTCCACGACCAGGTTGGGCTGCAGGGATGGTTAACCCACTGATGCTATGCCTGCTCTGCACACAGGCAGACCTGGCCATAGTCCCCTGCTCCAGTCAGGATCTGTGGCCCTTGGTTGGCCTCCCACCCCTAAGTAGTCAAGGACCTCCCCTCCAACACAGCAGCCCAGCCATGGCTGGGATTGATGTCCCCTGAGCACTGGGATTTGGTCCAGGGTCTGAAACAACTGCCCTCACTGACACCCTGCACCGACACTGAGTTTATATTAATGGCAGTATTTCAGCTCACATCGAAGGTAGCCGTCTGTGTCCCAGAATAGTCACCAGCTGAATTACTGACCTATGTGATGGAATGAGGTTGCTCTAAAATCCCACCATGTAAAGGGCACCAAGCCTGCCTAATATAGGCCCATCTAAAAGGAGGCTGAGCCTGGGGACGGCTCTGACTTCTCCCCTGCCAGCAACATTTCTCTAGTGGCAACTTTTATTATTTTGTCTACACCCAGGGGAGCCTCAAAATTCTCAGGCTTATTTAGCCATCGGCTTAAAACAATTTGTGTCCATAAAGGGAGCTCAGGTCTTGAATCATTTACAAAGCATCTAGAACTCTGAGACTTTCTGAACTGCTCATTCAAATGTGATAGAAGGGTATATAGCTTAATGCAATACCTGGATACATCCCAGAATATATTAAACTGATAATCAAAAGGTATTGGCAAAGTCCTTTGAGGGATGGGAGAAAAATTATGTAACTGTTCAACTTTACCACTGGGGAAACCCCTGATACTGTGTCAAACATTAGGGACACCGAAATCAATAGGCCAAGCCCTTTATCTTGAGGCTTGTTCTTGTGAAGCTTATATATGTAGCAGAGAAGCTTAACCTACCTATAGGTATGTCTAAGAGTGCCTTCCAGAGGACCTCTTTTGTTGCTCAGATACGGCCTCTTTTTCTCTCTAAGCCCAACTCTGCAAGTGAAACCATTGTCCCACCCCCTACATGGGATATGACATCCAGGGGTGAAAATCTCCCTGGTGGCATGGGAGATGACTCCCAGGGATGAGCCTGGCCCTAGCACTGTGGGATCAACAATGCCATCTTGAACAAAAGGAGGAAAAGAAGTGTAACAAATAAGGTATCAGTGGCTGAGAGAGTTCAAATAGAGTTGAGAGGCTACTCTGGAGGTCACTCTTATGCACGCTTCAGTTAGACATTGCTACCGATTATAACTTGCCAACCCCCAACCAAAACCATTCCTGCCAATCCTAAAGAACACCTAGGGCATTATATAAGATTCTACAAAGGTTCAATGCACTAAGGTAACTTTCCAGAAATCTATAACTCCCAGATGGGTCCCTGGACCAGATAAGTCCTGAAATGCAGAGGGGCCAGCTTCTCCAGAACATCAACTAGTTCCATCCCCCCATTCCATATTATCGATAGCCCCTTTCAACATGAAAATGCTAGAACAGGCATAACCCAAATACCCCTAAAGAGTGGGAGAAAGATCAAAGGTGATTGTGGAGTTACACAGAGAAGGTAGGGTTTAACAAATAAGTGTGATTACTGAATCATTATATTCATATTTCTTTTAGTCTCCAGTATATTAGAGCAGCTAGAAGTAAAAACCTAAACTTGTCAAAGTGTAACCCATGCCAAACTCTGAAATCTGTTCTACAACTAATTGTTGTGATGTGCTTTGAACTTTATTGCTTTTTGGTACATGTTATTTTTCACAAAAAAGAAAAAAAAGCTGATTGTGATGATAAATGCACAGCTATAATATGATGATATTGTGAACCATTGATTGTACACTTTGGATGATTACATGGTATGTGAATAATTAATATATAGCAATAAAATTTTTTTTAAAAAGATCAAAGGAGAAGGTAGAATTATAAAAGAGAAGATAGAATTTAACCAATGAGTATGACTCCTGAGTCATTTTATTGATGTTTCTTTTAGTCTCCAGTGTCTTGGAGCACCCAGAAGGAAAAACCTAAAATTGTGAAACTATAATCATTACCAAACTCTGAAATCTGTTCTATAACTAATTGTTGTGGTGTGCTTTGAAATTTATCGCTTTTTTGTATATATGTTATTTTGCACAATAAAAAAAAAAGAAAAAGAAAAGGAATTAAAAAAAAAAAAGTACTGGAAGGGGTCAGTAAAACAGACTGAGAGCTTGTACCCCTGGGAGTAAACTGGAAATGCCGTTGTTCTCCATTAACCTTCTCAGTGGAAGAGAAAGACAGACCCAAAAGGGAGGATACGCTCCCTTGGCTCAGGGACCATCTACCACCCCCGGCCCAGGTACCTGAAGGAGCCTTGCCAGAAATCTCTTCTCAGCCTCGTTCCGGCCGTAGCACTGGAAGCTGTGTGTATAGAGTGTGTACACGTAGCCATACAGGGATACCTGCATGAGGCCACTGGCGTTCAGTCCCGTCTTCTCTTCTGCTGTGAAGGATATCTGGGTGGAGGCGCCACCTAAATCCAGGGCACCTGTGGTCTCCACTCCATGCGGATGCACCCACATATGCCATAGGTTCTTCTGCACAGGGGGAAGAGGAAGCGAGAAAAAAGACCAAAGGCACCATCTCTGTTTACCCAGAATTCTCCATCTAAGATCCATTTTCCATTACTACAAAATATGATACAGGGGGCAATCATGGCCATGTCCCTCCTTTTGTTTCCAGGGTAGTGAACTCAGAACTCAAATGCTTACAGGGGCTGGGCAGACAATGTAAATGAGTAATAATGAGTGAAGTAGATTAGGTGTGGACAATAGAGAGTAGTGGGGACTGCGGCACACTGGAGGGTACATGAGTGGCACTCTGTTCCAGTTGATTCTTTGCTATACAAGTATGTGAGTCCATTGTAACTGGTTCTTCCAGTTTTTAATTTTTGGCAGTCAAGAGACTGGAATGTGGATTTTTATGTGAAATTTCCCAAATATTAACAGTTGGAAATTAATTTAAAATTTTAAATACATTTGAGAGGAACAAAACAGACCTTGGGCTAGATGTAGTCTGGGTGCCCTCGGTGTGTGACTTCTGCAATATGGGAGTTTTCTCTTAGAGTCAAATTTCCTCTGTATCAAAGGAGGAAGGAGTATGGGAAACGGAGGATAAGGAGCTCTAGGGACACAGAATGAGTTGGAAAGTGGAGCATCTGGGGGCTCTCTAAGTTACAGATGGCCATGGAGCATCTTGGAATGCTCCATCTGCCCTTCAAAAGAGACCCTTAGTCCAGTTTTAGATTTAGACCCACCACCACCACCACCACCACCACCACCACCACCACCACCACCAGTTCCTACAGACTAATAAAGTGATGGTTCTGTTTATAATCCAGGTTTTTGCTCCAGCTATACACAGGGATATGCAAGTATCTTCTCTCAGCTATCATCTCATAGGTATTTCCCTAATACATTACATGATGGGAATGATACTGGATAGATGGATGTCCCTGTCAGCATGCATTTCTGCTCAAGCTATCACCCCCAAGGGACAAGATAAACAGCAAGATCAAAAACCATGCATTTGTTTCCACACACCTCCAGGAAATTTCCCATTAAATAGTTGGCTGTAATCCATCCATATACCCCTTCCTCTTGCCCAGAAATGATTTGAGCACCCCTAAAATCAAAGGGCTGGGACTTGAAGTAGTTTTGGATGCTTGCAAGGACTTCATTAGCTGCTGTTTCATTTTGCAACCTATGCAAGGCACAGAACACAAAAGTCTGAGTGCCCTGACACACAGTCTTAAAATAGTCTTACTCTGGTGAAAATACAAACCTTTCCCCCCATCCCCCCACCAGATAGCAGGGACTTTTTCCAGATGTGTGCTATACATAGCAACCCCTTTTGCAGGTTGAAGATTCCCAAGGAAACCACGAAAGCAAGATGTACTTGTCACCTGTCAAACTGCCAAGAAAGAAAAGAGATCCAGTAAAAATATCACTTGTTCTCCCATCCTACCTGTTCTTGTCCTACTCGCTAGCAACCAGCTAATCAAAGGAGCGCCTTACTTAACCACTGTTCCTCTGTCTCAGTTCAGCAGTTAAGAAGAGACTGGTGAAGGCACAGGAGTGGCAGAAATAATGTCATGGGGCACAATATAAAGAAGCTCTCATTAGGCCAGAAGGAAGGGCAGCTTAGGAGGAAGGAGGGTTGATTTTAAGCTGTCCCTTCTTCATTCTTTAGGAGTGCTTCAGAATGGGGGACACCTACTTTGGGACAAATGGCTATTGTTAGATTGAAAAACATCAGTGTTCTGACCTGCAGAAGAGTGGCAATACAGCATTATTATATCACCCATAACATTCAATTGCTGCCTCTTTACCCTATGGAAGAAACTCACTTGGGAAATTGTTTTCCCTTTTGTCGGGTTTCCCCTTTTTTCTTGGCTCAGGAAGAGGAAAGAACAATACTATAATGCAGAAGTCCATTCTAATTTGGTGGCAAATCATCACTGATTAGAAAAGAATTCTGTTTTCCTAGTTTTATCAGTTCCTATCCCAATTGATTTCCATTAATTATTTTTCTACATTTGACTTTTCTGGCAATTAAAATTTCAGCTAGTCCCTCTGAGGAAATTGATCACCATTAGAAAAGTTATACAAGAAGTAGTCACTATTTAACCTATTCAAATGGTATATTCACTCTTCTCCCAGGTGGTAAGCTTTCTTGTTCTATGGGTTTTGTCCAGGGCTATAAAGTGCAGAGCCTTTTAATTATTTCTCGTGGAGAGGACTGGGGGAAAAAGCCACCGAGAAAAAAGCTGGGTTCCTTAGAACTGTTTTTGCAAGAAAAAAAAAAAAAAGGCAGAAAGAGGGACTTTTCAGATTGTTTCTATTTCAGGGAAACTCAGTAACTTTGAAATATATTGAAGATTCCAATAGTGAGCAGAGAAAGATGAGTGCCTTCCACATTCTACCAAAACATCAGAATAGAAACAAGGATATAAAAACTCGAGGAAAAGCCCAAATCCAATGGAAGGGGCACTTAAAGATTTTTTTTTCCCCAATATGATCAGACATAAGGTGGCTCTGTTTGTTTATGTTTTTTTTTTCTTTTCCATGCCCACACATGTACAACTTTACATTTTTGGAGTCATAGACAAAGTGGCTTTGAAGCAAAATGAGTGTCTTCTTCCGCTAAAGCTTTATTTCCACAGCCCAGGGCAGGCTTTATCACGAATAGATTTAAGTTTGAGATTTCTTCTCTGAACTATGTTTCTTTTATTTCAAGGAATTACTGAAATGAGGGGAAAAAAATGAAGAGAAAGAGCATTCAGAAACATAGCTACAGATTTAGAACAAACCGCTTAGTTGAATGAAATGAGATGCTCATTTCATCATAATCCCAAAGGCTCTGCCTAATTTGAGGGGCAAACATTCCACTATTTAGAAACAGATTTCAGTGACATTTCGTACATGGGCAAGAGCTTTACAGCTATGGGATGTACGTGGTGGAGTTAGTTAACCAGTGTCAAAATACTGTGCATCAAAAGCAGCTTCCACTTTTCTAAGGAACTAGAGGGGTACCCCATGAGCAGGTTTCACATTCCCTCCCCTTTTCCCCAGAATTCTCAGTAAAATCACCATGGGAAAGGGAATCAATTTTAGAACTGCCTCTTTATGGGCACTAAAATAAAGTCTGAAAGTTTCCCAAAGTTTAAAGCCTAAATTAATGGCAGAACATGGGCTTCTTTCTTTCAGATTTGTTCCCAGAAACAGAGTCACATTCTTGGCAAGGTTCAACAAATTCTTGGCTATTTTGGTCAAAGGGGCTGCTTTGCGCCATTCTAGCCCTTACCTCAGCAAGCGCATCCCAGCCGTTGCCCCCAGGTGGACGCGGGTGGACCTGTGGAGCTGCGCTGGAATCTGCAACTTGACTTTTTGCATGCAATCCTCAAAGGCTTTGGGGACATCTTGGGGGTTATTCCCATAGCTGGAGATCCCAGAACCTGAAGAGAAAGCAGCCTGTGCCTTTCAACATTCCCAGGAACCAACAATCATAATACAACTTTTAAACTAAAAAACAATTATGTTTTGAAAATTAATGGGCTTTGGTAGGGGGGAAACCAGGGGATGAATCAAGCTCCATGTAGTCACACTGATCAGTCAGTTCCCTCTCAATCTCTGGAAGGAAGGAATTAAAAAGGTGAAAAAATGAGACAGGACCTGTTTTGTTCTGTTTTTTTTTTTTTTTAAACAAAAGCAAAAAGTTTTCATCTTGGAAGTTCCAAATATAAATAAAAATAAGGAGAATGGTGTAAATCCTTATGCCTCTATCAGCTTCTACAATGGTTGCATGAAGATTTATTATTCTATTCCTCCCACTTTAATTCATATTTGAAATTTCAGTAATGTATTACTAAAAATTAAGAATTCTTATAGAGAAGTATAACCAAAATCCTATTACTATACTATATAAATTAAAAATAATTCTTTAATATCATCAAATATCTAGTTAAGGTTCATATTTCCTGCATATTCATATTTTCTGTCTTCTCTCTCCCCAACCTTTCTTTTATTCTCTCTAGTATGCTCGATGAACTAAATACCATCTATACATTGTAATTGGTTGATATATCTCTTAAATCTATTTTAGTCTATTGTTTCTGCTCATCCCTTTTATCTATTTCTCCTTGCAATTAAAAAAAACCTTGCAATTTCATTTGCCATGTAGAGTTTGATGCAGTCCAGAATTTGCTGATTGCATCCCCATAGTTCATTTTACATGTTGCTCAGTTCCTTGTATTTACTATAAATTGATAATTGAATGTAGACATTTGACCAAATTCAGGTTGAAGTTTTTGGTAAGAATACCTTATAGGGACTAATCTACCCTTCCAATAGAGTGAACATAATGTCTGGTATTCTCTCTTTGTGATGTTTCTAGTTATCAACAATTATCACTTTGATCATTATTCCATTAGGAGCTGCAAAATGGGGATATTTTAATTCTATCATTCTTCCTTCATTTATTACCTAAAATACTTTTATAAGAGTAAAACTTTCCACTTATTAACTAGTTGGTTACCCTAAGGTACAGTTCGTACAGGAAAGGCAGGATGTTTGATTCTTTCCCTTTTTAACAAGCTTTAAAAATATTGAATCTCTAGCATCTTCCTAATTTAACCAAGAAAGGATTTTGTTGTTTGTTGGATCTTTAGGAACCTATGAATTTAAGGTAATATTCATGTGTTTCAATTCACTGCTGTCTTATGCCCAAATGGTCCCCTTCACTTTGGCCGCTGAGTCATTTGAACATGATTCCAGAAAATATTGAGAGCTTCTTTGCTTTCTATTGTAATAGGATGAATCAGATGACCTTATAAATTTCCTGCCCCAAATTGGAAACAGCCATATCTTCAAGGACCTTGGTTCCTTTTAGTGAGAAATGGTATTCATTCTCCCAAACTTGGAAGCCAAGGTACTCATTAAAAACCTTTTTAGAGAACAGAACTAGAGAAAAACTTATTTTAAGATAAAATATATTATGAGTTCTTATTGATACTTCTGATTCAAATTCAAGACTACCAGTTCTTATTTAACTTCTTTAATCTTTATCTTCATTTTCCTAAGTTAAAAATCCTGTTTCCAAGCAACTCCAGCAAATAACTCATTTGCTTTATTTCATAATCCACACACAATAGTGTCAGAGTAAAATATCAGCACTATCAACAACTATATGATTATTGAAAACAGGTTTTATTGTTGTTGTTTTATTTTGTTTTCGTTCTTTTTGTCCTTATATCTCCCACTAGGGATGTACAATCAAATTACCATGTTTAATCATTTGAAACAATTCTTTTCCATATGGTTATACCACCAACTTGATACAAAATTAGATTCCTTTTTTTGGTATGCTTTTGAATTTTAGGGCTTGCTCTCTTTTTTTCAACTTAATTTTGTTTTATTATTATTAAAATATTTACGTGGCTCTAAAATAAAATGTACAAAACTGAATATAACCAGACATTTAGCTTTCATCCCTGTCTTCTCCCTCTAGAGGGAGGTAGAGCTTTCTTTTTTCTTCAATTTTTTAGTTAGTTTGTTTAATATAAGCAAGTACATATATATTTTGTATCACCTCTACCCCATTTTAGATAAATGGTAGCTAACTAATATTCTATTCTCCACTTTGTTTTTTGCATTTAACAACAATTCCTGGAGATCACCCCATAACAGTATATCCAGATTCCTCATTTCTTTTTACAGTTGGATGCCATTGTGTGAATGTAATGTAATCCATCCTATCAGTTCAGAATCTGATTTTAAGTAAATTCTAACTCAGGAAAGGAAATGTGCAGGACAAGGAGGATACAAGGAAAATGACCCCTCTGTCTTATAGGCATCTCAAGCCATATGTCCAAAACACAATTTTATAATTCTTGTCCTATCCCCAACCTTTTCTCTCTTCATGTTTCCAAAGCTCAGTAAATGGTACCATCATTTATGCAATTGCTCAGGCCAAAAATCTTGGCATCATCAACCTGATACTTCATATTCAATCCATCTTCAAATCTTGCTAGCACTACCTTCAAAATACCTCACAAATCAAAGCACTTCTCACCAGAACCATCCTAGAGCAAGTTTTCTCAACCGCACTATTGACATTTTGAACCAGATAATTATTTATTGTGCTGAGCGGTCCTGCACATTGTACAATGTTTAGCAGCAACCCTGGCCTCTACTCATTAGATGCTAATAGCACCACCATCTTCAGTAGTAACAATCAAATATGTCTCCAGGTGTCAGTCAATGTGTCCCGAGGGGCAAAATCTCCCCAGTTTGAGAACCATTAATCTAAACCAAACCACCATCCTATCATATCTTCTGTACCATTCTAAAAGCCCTTAACTAGTTTCCCTGATTTAAATCTTAACCTCTGACTGTGTGTTCTCCATCAAGAGTTGTCAACTAAAATTTTAAGTCATATTATGTCACTTCTTTGCTCAGAACCTTCTAATGGCATCCCAAAATGTTTTTAAGAAAATTCATTTGTGGAAAAGTAGAAATCCCTGTTACACTCTCAGAGTCCTCATGAGCTGGCCCTGGCTACAGCTTTAGCTTCATATCTCACCTCTCCTTTCCTTACTCATTCAGCTCCAGCCACACAAGCCTCTGCTTTGCCTAGGAAATTCTTGGCAGCTTCTATTTGGGGGCTGTTCCCTTGTTTTGCTCTCCTCTGCTCAGTGTACTCTTTCCCCATATATCTGTATGGCTCACTTTCTCACCTCATTTACATTTCTGCTTAACTATCGCCTTCTTTGGCCTTTCCTGACCATATTGACTAAAACAGTATGATCTACTCCTGCTCCCTTGACTTTTCTTCACAGCATATCTACTTATTTATTGCCCATTTATTTCTTTCATTAGAATGTAAGTTCCATATTTTATTTCTGAATTCCCAGTGCCAAGTACAATTTCTGGAAAATAGCAGGCACCCCCACAAATATTAATTAAAGGAATAAACGAATCAGTCAATAAGATTATACTGTAGCAAGAGGATCATGTAATCCAATCTGGGGCAAATGAAATATCTTCTGGAGAACTGGTGCCTGGATAGGAGCTGGCAAGGAGCTGGATTGAATGAGGTCTGGAGTGTCTGAGTGGGTCTATTTGCAAAAGGTCCCTTAAGCCACTTGGAGGGAAAATGGAGATGATGGCTCAAAAGCTCAGGTGATACTGGAATTCACAATCCCAACCAAAGAGAGCAGAAGTTGCCCTTTCAATTGGGCGAGGAGGTTGGAAAAATGGCACAGAACCTACTTGTGGTGGAAAAGGAGCAAAAGACATGTACATTCCTGGCCTTGGGCTCTGGCTGACTATTAGCAAAGGATGCTTTTCAACAGTGTGGGGGCCTGGCCCCGGAAGCAATTCCTTGGGACATTTCAATGGAAGTGATAGTTAAATTTAGGTTCCAACAGAGCTTAAAGAATTTTTAACCACTGATTTAAAGGAAAAATATCTTGAATGTCCCTTGCATGAGAAGCAGCAGTAGGCATGGGCAAAGCAAACGAGATGAAAGGCATACAGGGAAGAAGGCCACTCAAAGGGATGGATTTGCAACAAGAAGCCAGAGCTACAGACACCAGCACAGGCACCAATAGCAAAAGTGGTGCCCAATGAACTCATGGAAAATGGCAGCAACTAAGGATTGATACCCACTGAGGATTTCAAGAGGAAGGAATTCGGAGAGTCTAGGTAGGTATACTGGAAAACACTGCTGGGTGAGCAAGTGTTCACCACTCCTTCACATTGACCAAAACAGAGGAGTCCTGGGGGAATTTGCTTGTGGACAAACCAAAAAGCCAAATCATTCTTGGAGAAGCTATGTGCCCTTGGTAGGATGGCACTTGTCACACTTCAACTCTCTAATTTAAGCTTTAGTTTGTGGTCTTTTGGTCATTCCAAGTATATTCGGATGCCTGAGGCCACTGTGATCAAAGAAGGGAGGATCCATTTATGGATGTGGAATGGGTTCCATGACCCTGTCCCTCCCCTAAATCACATATGCCATGCAGGGTGGGCAAAGGATCACTTCACTAAGGGACTGCCTGATCCTTTCTCATGAAAGTCCACCTCTTCTCACAGTCGATCAGAACTGACTTAGCTGAAGTTCTCTCTGTGAAATAAAGACAAAGCTCTTGTAACAGTGGGTCAGAGTACCTGTTTTGCAAGAAGATTCACCAGGGGATCTGGGTGTGGGGCCCCATGAATTAAAGTAATAGCTAACACTCATTGAGTACCTACTGTATGCCAGGCATTTGCTATATATTTGTAAACATATGCTTTACAAATATTATGTCATTTAATCTTCAAATCATTCCTTTGGGAAAGGTATTATTATTGTTGTCCTTGTGACTATTATTATTCCTAGTTTACAGATGAGGAGGCTAAGACTCACAGTGGTCTTTCCAGAGTTCATGCAGCAGGGATTGAAGTCTTAATGACTATCTTACACTGTCCAGTGTTTTCTATAAGTGGCGGTCTCTCTTTTCTAAAGGTGCATCCGGCTTTTTTCATGTTTGGAAGTGAGGAAATGGCTCAGAACTTAGGAGAACAGAACAGGGAGCTCTGCTGCTTCTGTACTACAGTGCAAGCAGCACTCAGAAAATGCCTCAGCCCTTTGCTGTGGTGAACCCAAAGATGTGCCTTGCAGATGCCCCTTCAAAGAAAGACTTTTTCCAGTTGTCAGAGCCTCCAGGGTCTGCCTCAGCTGCAGAGAGCTGCCTTGTTCAAGGAAGGTCTTGCTTTTCCCTGGGTGGCAAACATCCAATGATTGAGACAGAGGTATCATATCACAGCCATTTCAGCCTAACACAGGACAAGACTGATTGGCTGAAGCTTTGTTAGGCTTGTACTGCATTCTACTTCTCCCTCTGTCCAATCCTTCTTCTGCCCACTCCCTTCCGCAGGTGTGGATCACTAATAAATACCTGTATTCCAAACTCTGTCTCAGCGTGTGCTTCTGTAGAACCTAACCTGCAACACCTGTGTATCAGGGGAGGCGAGCTCCTGACTGCAGTCTTGGGAGTTGCCATTGGTCTAAGCCACAACTATGTTTCCAACTTCTTAAAATGTCATGACACTCCCCCACCATCCCCACATACACATTATAATATTGTGGAGCTCATGAGAGAAGGAAGGAGGTTCCTAGGACTGGGAGGGCCAGTTAAGAGTCTCTGGTTGCTTCAGACTCTAACCTGTTGCCCTGTGCGCTGAGGGTAGTCCTGTAACCCATTCGGAACATGCTGGTTGGAAATCTCCAGGCCAATTCAAAGATCATAATGCTCTAAAAAGGGTGGATTTTAAAAAGACACACAGATATATATATATACACCCTTGCTTACAGGGCTTGATTATGTGGAATAAAGATTTAACTGTAACAGGAAAAACACTTTTGATAGAAGAATATTTTATAGGGAAGGATTTCTTAATTAAAACATACAAAGGAGCAAAGCTTAAAGAAGATTGTATCTAAATAAAATTTTAAAACTTCTATTCATCAAAAGACATGAAGAGACTAAAAAGACAAATCACAAACTGTAAGACGATATTAGCAATAATAGAATAATATTAGCAAAGCATTTATATTCAGAATATATAAAGAGTTCCAGTGAATCAATAAGAAAAAAGTCTAACAATCCAATAGAAAAACAAGGAAAAGACATGAACAGCCATTTCACCAAGAACAGGAATGGCAATATATATATGAAAAGATGCTCAACCTTATTAGTAACCAGAGAAGTGCATTAGAGTGAGACATAGCCACTCAAATCCACATCCATAAATCTCAAAAACCCATTGTTAGTGAACAATGCAAATTACAGAAGAATATATATTTGGTGCCATTTTCAAAAACAGGAAAAAATAAATAAAGACAAAACTATAAAGAAGAAAAAGAAACCAGTTAAAAAATTCAGGATATGTTGTGGGGGAAGCAGGGAGCTGCAATCAGGAAGGTGCAATCAATGAGTAGCATGGACGAGTCATTAAATATGCTGATAATATTCTATTTCAGAGTTTGGCAAACTATGATCCATGGGTCAGATCCAATTTGCTGCCTTATTATTTTTTTTTTGAATGGCTCATGAACTAAAATACTTTTCTATATATTTAAATGGTGGGAAAAAAAATCAAAAGATGAACAGTGTTTCATGAGTTGAAAATTACATGAAATTCAAATTTCAGCATCCATAAATGAAGTTTTTTGGAACACAGTCATGCCCATTTGTTCATTCTAGCCACCCCAACCCCAACCCTACTCCCTCACATACACAGCTACTCCTTGCCCCTGTTGGAAGACGATAATCCATGGGCCTCATGTTTCTGTATGTCTTGCAAGCAGAGGTACTAACTGTCTTTATTCCGGACTATCTTTTCAAGGATGTTTGTACAATGAACAATCTCAGAAGACAGAGAGAGTGTCTCCCTCAAGAGCAATTACAAAATTGCCCATTGCTAATTCCAGATTCCCTAATTTCAGGATCCTCTTCTATAATACAAACCATTGCATAAGAAGGTACTTTCTGGCCCTATTCACATCACCCTGTGCAAACTGGAGCTCAGAGAACCTGTGCAAAAAGAAAAGGTGCTACTCTGGCAATGGCTATTTCTGAGAATAATAAACTGTCCTTCATTTCTGATCCAGGAGTTTCATGTCTTCTATCAGCATCCATGAAACTGTGGCAGGGTAAAATCTCAGACCATTCACAGTTCTTGACATGCCCCCCGTGTCAACAGGTGTAAAAACTCAGGCCCAGAAAAGGAAATGACTGGTCACTCCACTGACGAGTAGTAGCAGTAGTACAAGAGCTCATATTTTCCTGATTTCCAGACCAGAATTCATTTCCTCCCCCTGGGAAGCTTCTCAGGACCTATGCAGGCCTCTGGAGCTGGAACTTTACCTTGCTTTTCCTCGATCCTCTCAGACACTGTTGGGACTTACCTCTCACACTACATCTGAAGGTTTGACTGACCACTCCGGTATTATTCTCCTTCTCCGCTGGCCATTGATACACATAGACTGTGGTTCTGGAAGACCCAGCATCCAGCACAATTCCATACTAAACAGAAAGGGGAAGAGAGAGTCAGAAACAGGTTGGGCCTCAGAGCAGCCTGGCTAGCTGGGCTTCTCCAAGGACTGCTTTTCCCAGCAGGTCACTGAGAAACACAAATACCCATGAGAGCTTAATCCACAGATTCAGCTTAAGTAGGGCTGACTAATAAGGGAAAACTATGTTCTCCAAATGAGCACCTCCTCGGATTCTGGGGGAATGGGGTAGGTGTAGTAGGTCAGGTATTCTAGGGTGTGTTTCTCAGGCTTGGCCAAACATTAGAATCACCTGGAGAAAATTTAAAACTCTTAATGCCAAGGCCATCACCTAGACTAATTAAACCAGAATCTCCAGGAGTCGACCCAGACATCAAGGTTTTTTTTAAGCTCCCCAGGTGGTCCCAATGTGCAGCCAATATTGAGAATTACTGCTATAAGGATCTTGCATACAAATGTTAGTCCTCTGATTTCCCCCTCATCTAGACCCTTGAGGTGGGGGACTGTAGCCATGAGTCTCAGATATTGGCCTCCAGAAGGGAATGTGTGGTTAGTCACCTGGCTGCCCTCTAGTCTCCATCAGACATCCTGGCTTATCCAGACAAGGAATAAACCACCAAAGGAAAACTATATCAGTAAGAAGTTCTCACAAGGGAAAGATATTAATATCAGTCCTCAGAATTGAAATATTCATATTAAGGAGGAAAAACACACGGGACAAAATAACAGTGCTATATTGCTCCCACTTGGGTATTATATATGTGAACAACCAGACAGGAGGGTTTGGGAAACAATGGGGCACTGCTGGGGCTGGCTGTGCACAGCAGAGTAAGCTGGGAGTCCTGGACCATCCAGCCAGGCTTGAGGCAGGCACCAGGGAGCTTCACCTGATGGTTTGGCCCAATTTAGGTCTCAAATTTGCCCAGGAAAGAATAGGTATTAGCAACCTTGGGGATTGGAATTAGTTTAATGCTGTCTAAACCCAGCATATAGTAATGCCTGGAGTTAGCCTAGGACATCTAGAGGCCTTCTGGGACTGGCTTGTCCCCATTCCAGTTTGTACCAGTGAGGAAGATGATGTTGGGTTCTGGAGGCAGGCTGAATGTTATGGATTCTCAGCATGGCCACGTCTGCAACCTTAGGTAAAATGCCTAACGTCTCGGGCATTTTTATTTTTATTTTTTTATTTTTTTTCGGGCATTTTTAGACAACTCTAGGCATATACATCTTTAAATTAACATGAAACTATGCATAGACTCGACAAGGTCTTTTGCGACTCCTTTTCTTACTTAATAGGTATATCACGAAAATCTTTCCCTGACAATAAAAACAAACTATCACCATTTTCAGTACATTCATCATAACCACTGTGAAAAGCAGAATAATTTATTTAACCAATTCCCTGATTCTAGACATTTAGGAGATCCCCAACTTTCTATTATTACAGATGACTGCTTCATTTGGAATGCAACCAAATTAAAAAATGTTGTTCCAGCCCTGAATCAAAGCCTCTCCATTGTTTCAAGATAAAACATCTTGTGTATATTGTATTTAAACTTGGACGGTTTCTTAGTCTCAATTCTTGATTGGAATCCTGACATGACACCCCCAAGGCAAACAAGGGTGGGCATTGTTCACAATCTGTCTCTGGCAAGCACTCACAGTGAGATTAAAATGCAAGTTGAAACTGAAGGCAAGAAGGAAGACAGGCACTGGAGAGGGCTGGATGTCCATATTATCAGATTGCTTTCTCCCCAACCCCCACCTCACTGGTGACACAGTCACCCCCATACCGCCCCACCCCCACCCCATGGCTGGTGCTGATCCAGAAAACAAGAGGAGAGACTACAAGAACAAACTCCTCCAGAGGTCCCCGCCTTTCCCCAAAGCTTCACCTCTCCCTTTCACAAAGAATGTGTGCCTTCCCTATGCATAAAGCCCCAGGATGCTGGGCTAAGATCGGAAAGCCCAAAGAGTGTCCACTCTCATGTGTCCCTCAGACTAGGATCCAGCTTTCATCAAGGTCTGGGGTAGCCAGAGACTTTGCTCTGTGAGCATGGAGAAACGGCTGCCCCTCCTGGCACGTGCTGATGTAAGACAGCATCCAGCCTTGAGGCCAAATGTTCGGACTAACATTTACCTACTTCCACCATTGTTCATTGAAATTTTCAACACGGGAAAATTGGTCTTTCAGAGCTCATTTGCTTAGCTTAGTAGAACTCACTATGGTCCCATTGGGGAGGGGATGGAAATAAATTTCATTAATTCAGCTCAGTGGGTGGTATGTGGATGAAAAATAATAAGTAATCCTCTGTTTAATGCAGTGTCAAAAAAATACAGACAAAATGCACATAGTGTGAATGTGGATCTGAAAACACACTCAGTGGGTTAACAAAAAGGAAACAGTCTTCAGTACTGAACCCCCTGGTCTAAAACTTAAGGCCTGGGTTATCTTCTGACAAAAGCAAATTAAAGGTCATAAAGTCAGGTTTCTTAGATTCGTTACTATGACTACATTATTATTATTACTATGACTATAATACTAAGAATAGTAGTAGCAATGAGCACTTACTGAGTACTTATGCCAGGTACTGCACAAAGTGCTTTAATAATTGTTATTGCATTTGCAAGGCAGTTACTCTCATCATCCTTATTTGACATATGGGGAAACTGGGCTCACAGAGGTAAGTAATTATCCAAGGCCACAGACTGGGGATCAAGCCTGAATCTAACTGACTTTGAACCTGGACTCATAGCCCCCAGGCTTTCCATCAAGTCCCAAGGAAATGAAGTCTAATGGGGTGAATGGGTGACTACCTAGAATTAAGATTCCTAATATAGTATCATAGATTCATTGTTCAGACAAAAAGCCCCTCAAAAGCAAACACATAGTTAAGCAGTATGCAGATTTGGCTGGGGAGGAAATGGACCAATTTGAATAAGCAGCCCAGGGCCCTCTGGAAAGCAGGAAAGGAAGAAATCAATTATCCAACTCTTGTTCTCCAAAGGGTAGATGAGGGCGGGCCACAAGGCACCAGAAATTTAGGCTGATGACCAAGGTTCAAAATGAAGGTTGGAAGGGAATAGTTTCATATAGTAGTTTAATATATAATAGTTTCATAGCCCATTCTAGTGGTTGTGCTGTGGAGAGCAATGACTGAGCATGGGAGCGTGAACTAAAAAGACCTATAACTGTGGTAGTCAACATGGGGATCTGATGTGGCCTGAGCAGGTCATAGTAAAAAAGCCACATCCCTGAAACCGCGAGACTGTGCAGGACACATCTTCAGCGGTGACACCATGTGGCTGAAGAGTTGATGCCAATGGGGTATTGATCAAAGCAGCCTGAGAAGTTCCAGGGATCTGGGACAATTGTGATTGGGAGTGGGGAGGAAGTAGTCTTTAGAGGAAGCTATTGGATTTAGTAGTGATAGGGGAGGTGGGGGGCTGAGTGAAAAAACAGAAGTGATGTCATCATGTTTACTCGTCAAGCTGGTGGAGCAGGTCAGACTAGTAACACAAGGAAAAAGGGACTGGGGACATTTTTGACTGTTGACTTAGTTTTAATAGTTCTGTTCTTAAATTCATATAACCGAGGTTGAATAAGCCAAGGTTGAGTTTAATAGTCAGATATCATGAGCTTTCATGAGAGCCTTGATGAACATTCCAGGGTCCTCCAGCCAGACAGCTGTGGGACTGACCCTTCATAACCAATTGTCAGTTTAAAAAAAAAGAGCCAAAACAGGGCTGTGGTATGAAAACATAGCATTAAAAACAATAAAAAGGCCCTCATATTCATACTAGTTCACCCCCACAACTGCCCTTCCCTGCTTCTAGGACCCACTGCAAAATCAAAGGAAATACTCTTGGAAAATCTTCATGTGGGACTGTCTTTTCCATGGCCAGCATTCTGTCCCTGCTTCAACTGGTCAGACATCTGTCTGTTCTCACACCTAGTGCCTTCTGTGTCAATCTTCCAATGTTATAAACTTGATGTTCCCTACTGCTGTGACTAAGGATATCAAGATTCTGAAGAGATTAAAAATCTCTCTGAAGATGTTTATTTGGTACAAAATTTACATTTTCTGTAGCACACTATCTAATTTAACCTGTACGATCAATTTATTCAAGCAACATAATTACATGAAACCTTGAATAGGAAATGTGTTCTTGTTATTTTGCACAGATTAATGTAATAACCTGAAACATCCCAGAGAAATTTGGGCAGAAAATAAAAAAAAGTATCTACAAAGTCCCCTTGAGGGATCAGGGAAAGATGTAGAAATATTAAACTTCCCCACTTGGGGACTTTCTGATATTCTCGCAATTTAACAAGCCAAAACCTCGATCTTGGGGCTTGCCCCTATGAAACTTATTCCTGCAGAGGTGAAGCTGAGTCTACTTATAATTATGCCTAAGAGTCATCCCTAGCAAACCTCTCTTGTTGCTCAGATATGGCCTTTCTCTCTCTAAGTCAGCTCTGCAAATAAACGCATTATCCTCCCTGCTGCTATGTGGGATGTGACTCTAGGGATATAAATCTCCCAGGAAAGGTGGGACATGACCCCAGGAATGAGCCTGGCCCTGGCATCATGGGATTGAGAAATCCTTCTTTATCAAGAGGGGGAAAAGAAATGAAACAAAAGAAAGTTTCAATGGCTAAGAAATTTCAAATAGAGTCAAGAGATCATTCTGGAGGTTATTCTTATGCATTCTATAGCTATCCCTTTTTAGCTTCTAGTGTATTAGAATAGCTAGAAGGAAATACCTGAAGCTGTTGAACTGTAATTCAGTAGCCTCAATTCTTGATGATGATTGTATAGCTATATAGCTTTTATGGTGTGACCATGTGTTTGGGCAAACCTTGTGATTGACACTGCCTTTATCCAGCATGTGGGCAGATGAGTAAGAAAATAAAGACAAATAAGTAAATAAATAATAGGGGAGATAAGGGGCTTGGGATGTTTCGGGTGTTCTTTTATATTCTAATTTTTATTTTTTTCTTTGGAGTAATGAAAATGTTCTAAAGTTGATTGTAGTGATAAATGTACAGCTATATGATGATTCTGTGAGTCATTGATTTTATACTTCGGATAATTATATGGTATATAAATATATTTCGATAAAATTGCCTTTAAAAACCTCTTTGAATTATCTCCGAAGGTTAGGAGTTCTTTCTTCTGATCCATCCAAACCTTAACTTAAGGCGACTGTTCCTCTGCTGTCTTTCCTTCCCTCTATACCTGCTCCACTATTTTCATTCTGTGTAACTTTGGGAAGACTTTTGCTTTCTTTGTTTCTGTTTTCTCATCTGCAAAATGGCTATAATAACGATGGTATGTACAAGGAACAGCCACGAGGGTTTTCTCTCCATGTCCCTTCAGAACTTATCTTCTATCTGTGGTGCCCCCCCATCTACCTCCCACCTCCACCTGTTTTCTCTAATGGCCGGTCCCCAGCCTACTGAGCATACAGTATGCCAGAAGTGATAGAGTTAATATCTCCCAGGGAATAACCTTTAATCAATGACTGATGGAAGTCCCCCTTTGGGCAGGAGCTTTCTATACCCCTCTTGAGTTGAATTCTGCACTGACTCCCAGAGTGCCCCAGCAAGACTGAGACCCAGCTGCCCACAGTGATAATCTGCTGAATAACATCCCCTCTATCAGCTGCCTTTCCTCCTGTCTAGACCTCTCACTCCCCTATCTGTGCTTCCTGGGATCAGTCCCAGATAAACTACGTTCACCCATGGCCTTGTCTTAGGGCCTGTTTTTAGAAGAATACAGCATTCAATGTATGTGGTCCCCTCCTTCAATGGTGCCCTCCAAACTGCCCTGGGATCTACTTTTCTCGACTCAGTTTACATTTCTAATCTTAACTAGTTCCTCCATCTCCCTCCCATATGGACTGAGGGTTTACCTCTGACATCTCAGGAAAAGTGGAAGCCATCAGCTGACAACTAACTTAACGAGCTCAATTTTAACATTTATAGGGCCTGAGACAAAAATTTTTAATGGAGACTTCTGCCCTGCCCTCACCCCAACCCCCACCCCAAAGCTTTCTCTTCTCACCCCTGGCAAATCCACAGAGGGAGAAGCCTCATGCATCTGCATATGGATAGTCAGACCATGCATCTAAGCTCTGCCTCCATTCCTGCAAGCGGCTGCCCCCTGCCACCCTTCAGACCAGTGGTGAGGTCCACCCTCAGGAGATGCCCCACATGGTCCCTGGAAGTGGACTCATGGTCATTAGGGCAGGGAATCCTGGTGTGTTCTAGAACACCGTGTGTTCTAGAAGAGGCTCAGGGTAGGTGCATTTCCTTGTCTCCAGGACAGCAAAGAAGTTTGAGAGATAGAGCTGGGCCATCTAAAGTGTGAGGTCCAGGGCAAAGCTCCAGTAACCAGGGTCTAATTTCCATCCCCAATTCAACACACCTTCTGGCATCTTTCCCATCTTCCCTACTTTCCTTTCTGTGCAGATGAGGATGTATTTCTTCCTATCAGAGGCTAATCCTGCCTTCCTGGGTTCTCCATTCAGAGCTCAGGATCAGGGAGAGATGGGAGGTGAAGTGAAGAGAGCCCTGGCCTTGGGATTAGAAGGACCAAGTTTCAGATCTGGTGCTGCCATCATTTTCAAAATGGTAGTCACGTTGCTTGCTGTGGGTTAAATGAGATAATGCAGAGAAAAGTGCCCACTAAACTGACCAGCTATATACAAAGTGTAGGGTGCAGTGCTGATTTTATATAATTTACCTAGGAAGGCAATGCTTGGGACTTGAAAAAGCATCTTCTCTAGGGTTCAGATAATGTCTTTGGATAACCAGATAATTTGTTTTCCTTTCATTATTGGACAGTGCATATGGATTTTTCCTTTTCTACTTTTTTTTTTTTTGTATGCTGTATGGTGGGGGTGACATTTCATTCTTTTTCCATGTGGCAATCCTGTTACTGCAGCACCATTTGTTGAGTGTTTTTGGGGGTGGGGGTGGGGAGAAGTGCATGGGCCAGGAATCGAACCTGGGTCCTCCACATGGCAGGAAAGAATTCTACCGCTGAACTACCCTTGTACCCTCTTACTTTCTACTGTTAATACACATTATTAATGGGACCTGAGATTCTGAAGTAAAATGTTCTGGCAAGAAACCAAATGCCATTATCTAAAGGAGATTTTACTTTAATCCTTTAGAAAAGTGGCCTTGGGAATGGTAGATGAAACCCACCCATAGAGCCAAGACAATATTAATTTCCCTCTTATCTTTTGAAAACATCTATTTCAACTCTAGCTTTTGAACAGTCACTAACAGCAGGAAGATGTAGAAAGGACTACTGAAGTCAAATGTAAATGCTAAGTGAGATTTAAATAACTTGGTTGATTTCCCTGGTCCTGTGCCCCTCTAGCTAAGAATTGGCTTTACATTTACAAAGAGTTGTTAACAAAAACAAAGAAAAATATGTGACAGAGACTATAAATGACCCTCAAAGCCAAAATATTTACTCTCAAACTTTGCTAATCCCTGTTCAAATTGAGGACTCTGACTCTTCTCATCTTTCATTTAACAGTCCCTTGTGAGATCACCTCCCATCTCCAAGGGCATCCTCAGAGGTAAGACTGGGGTCCACGCAGGTGAAGGATGATGACTCTGATCCTACCAGTCATTATCTATGATGCTATGTGGGCCTAGACTCATCAAGGGCTGAGAGAGGACTCTGAGACAGACCACAGGTCCTGAGTTATTCTAGTGGGAGAAGGTCAGAAGGCTCATGGCACATGTCCTAGGCCCAAGAGAGGTGGCACAAATACAGTGCCAGGAGACCTTCTAAAGTTCTCAATGTTTTATTCACCCGGGGCAGACCAGAATAGGAGACTGGGTCTTCCAGACTCTAATCACGATAGAGTTGTGAGGCCTGGGGAAAAGGACAAACTGGTAAAAAGAGGACTTGGGACTGACTGATAAAATTTTGGTAGCCATCTGCAATTCGTGGCCACAGATTTTAGCTTTGGTTCCTCCAGTTTGGAATCAAAGCAAAAACATGCAATCCTGGGAGATGGTCTGGACACCATCAACCTATGGCCTCAAATTTTACAAATCCAGCCTGTCTAGACCTTCTCTCTTGCATGTTATACCATCTTCTGCTGGTTTTAGCCAGAGGTAGCAGGAAGAGGGTTTTCTTCTTTTCTAATTCACAGTTTTAAAATAATTGATGTCATTCTGACCTCTGAATAGCCTATTTTTTCCCTTCTAGTGCCAATCCTTACACACTTACCTTCAGTCCTGGAGGGAGGACCTCTTTTTGGTGAATCTGGATAAGTGTGATAGCCACAAGCACCACAACGCTCACAAGCAAGACCACCAAAGCAACAATTGCTGGAGTGCGGGAGAGGGCCTTGAGGCCTATAAGGGGAAAACCCATAAGACAAATGAGAGGAAAGTAGGAACCAGGCATTGGCCTTCTCTGTGGAATCCGTGGACGGGGCTGATGCTGTGTGCACAGGTTACTTCCTCTGGCTTTCATGAAATCCCCACGTTTAAGGTGGAGCAGCAATTGGGCTCCAATACCCATTTATCCTTCCCCCAAAGTGTTTGCAGAGAAGGCATGCATGGTCTGGTTTTTTTTGGTGTTGCCCAAAGTGTGTTACACATATCACTGGTTATCCCTGACATGATTTACCATAGTATTTGTTTTAATGTGGCCTAGAAAAATACGGGTTTTCCATTAAAGGAAGTGATCAAATATCTCATTAAAATACAATCTGAGTTAAGCAAAAAAAAAATTTCGGGCGGCTGCTGTGGCTCAGCAGGCAGAGCTCTGACCTGCCGTGCTGGAGGTCTGGAGTTCGATCCTTGGTGCCTCCTGCCTATATGCAAATTTAAAAGAAAAAAAAAAATTTCCCCAAAAGAGTACATATTTCACTGCACTGGAATGATTCCATTTCTGAGAAGTTCTAAAATCAGAAAAGTGGTTACCTGCAGCGGTGTGTGAGGGATTCACTGGGATGGGGCATGGGGCACTTTCTGGGGTGATGGAAATGCTCATTTCTGATTGTGTCAAAACTCTTTACAACTTTCAAAATATTTTGAGGAAAACCTGAAAATCCAAGAAAACCAGCTCCTTAAGTATAATTTCCCTTAAAAAGAGAGATTCTTATAGATTGCCTTAATTCCTAAAAATATTTCCTTTTGGGACACAAGCACACCCAATTTAGGGGCACAACTTAGGATCTATGCATTTCAGTGTATGAAATTATACCCAATTTTTAAAAAGATAAAAAGACATTCAATTAAAAATATTGAGTGAATAATAGTCTTGGTAGAACCACTAAATAAATAAATACTAATGGTGTGACCCAAATAACTGAAATGTGATAAAAACTGGCAAAAGAGAAAAATCACTGTAATCAGAGGAGACCAGTACTTTAATCACAACTGCCTCCCTCACCAATTGGCTATCTAAGTTTAAATTAATTAAAATTACATAAAATAAAAAAATTCAATTCCTCAGTTGTACTAACCAGATTTCAAGTGTTCAACAACCAGATATGGTGAATGGCCACTATATTGGATGGCTCAGCTATAGAAGGTTTCCATCACCACAGAAAGTTCTATTGGACAGCAACGGGGAAGATCCTGTCCTATTCCAGAACATTTACTCTTAGGGCATCATAACCTGTGTTTTACCCCTTCATTACTTCTAGGACTTCTAGGAGACATTTTCCAGGAAGAAAAGAAAGACACACATATGCCACCATGGTAGAATTAGATTCAGCCCTAATAGCTAATCACATCTCAATACCTGTAACTTGGAAGGGCAGTCATTAGGTGGGTCTCAGTGACTCACAGCTGTCAACTTATTTCTGCCCCATTTGATTCTCCTGCAGTATGGCTGCAGCTAGATACTTCCTGAGGCCAGAGGTGGTCAAATAGCACTTTACCTCTCCTACCTTCTCAGTGGGAGTGTAGACTGGTACGGCATCAGTGGAGGACAATTTGTCAATGTCAAGCAAAATTGCAAATCCAAGTGCCATCTGACTTCTAATCCCACTTCTGGGAATTTAGCACAAAGAACTAGCCATATGTGTGTAAAGGACTTACACACAAGGTTGCTCATTGAGCAACATTTATATTAACAACTGGAGGGACAGGGAAAGTCCAACCAAAAGGTCACCCACCATGGAGTTGACCACTTTTCTGTGGGTCTGAATAAAAGTACATGAACCAGTCAGGAACAGAGGCATCTTTTTTGCATCAACTTTTTTTAAAAACTTGGGTCAGTGTCACTTATAAAGGTTTATGTTTTTTTTTTCCCCTCTAACAACACATGGTAGGTGACCTGAGGTTTGGTTTGCTAAGTTAAACTTGTCCTTTAAAAGTAATGCAAAGCTGTTGTCTTTTTATTTCTTTTTCTGAATTGATGCTAATGTTCTGGGAAATGATCATGATGATGAATATGCAACTATGTGATGACATTGTGAATTGCTGAGTGTATGTGTTGGGAATGTTTGTGTTTCTTGTAATTTTTTTAAATTAATAATAAAAAATATATAGTAAAAAAAAGTAATGCAAAGCAAGTCAAAATGTATGTGTGATGTGGTAAAATTTTAAAGTGTTTTGGAGAAAATTGGAAAATCAAACTAGTTCCTTAAGTACATCTTCCCTTACCAAAACAAACACACAAAAACAAAACAATTCATAAAAATTAACCCTGCTATCCTAAAAATATCTCCTTTCGGAAGACAAGAATACCATAATACCCAATTAAGAGACACAATTAAAGAATAATGTGTGTGCAGTCTCCTGACTACAGCCACGTGACTGGCCTCAGAACTCCTCAGTGCTTCAGCAGTTTTCAGGTAAAAAGCTATGATTACCTTAAACAAATTCTTTCCCCAGCAGAAAATGTTGTTAACAAAGCAAACTGAATTAGATCAGGCCCCATTCATTTAGAGAACATGGCTCAGAGCTGTGCTGTCATTAGAGCGAGACAAACACTATAATTATAAGGTGCAGACCTGAAAATGGAGAGGCCAGAGTCTCTGGGCTTCCACATAAGCAATTGCAAATAGAGCTTCAGAGGCAGGCCGTGTGTGTGTGCGTGTGTGTGTGTGTGTGTGTGTGTGTGTGAATTCTGATGTGTGCCTGTAGGATTAACCATAATAAGACTGACACGTGGGGGGAACGGGGAGGTGCTATAGGCATTGTGCCAGCAACAACACATGGATGGAAATACAGGAAAGACTCAAGTACTTTACAATACATCACAAAATCAACAATATTCTAAAGTAAACCCTACACACAGCTATGAGGGGGAAATCATCGCAGCCAAATTAATTTATAATACAACCTGGAAAAGCCATATACTCAAAACATGCACGATTATCCTTGTTTTGTGTGGCTTTGATGAAAAGCATTACTTTTATCTGAGGAATGCTGATGGTGAAACCCTCATGAGCATCTGACTCCCAAACCAACGAGGTTAAGTACCCATTTTGCAGGGGACATGCACAAAAAACTGTGGGCTGAAGCTGGGATTCTCATGACGTTTGGCAAAACCACGCTTGCTGCCTGCTGGGAGATACTAACCTGCATGCTCGCAGGGTTGTCGTGTCAGTACAGTGAACATCTTTGCTCCCAGCTGCAGGTGAGAAAACAAAGAATGGCATCGTGTCCCTGGCCCCTGACTTAAGTTCAAAGCACCCGCACACGTTAAAACCCAAACCCACCTCATTCCCTCCACATCAAAACCTTATGGGGGGGGGGGGGATGAGCCCGAAGATGGAACTTCAGAGACAGACCCAAAGCGAGGGCTTAGACTATCCAAAGGCAAGGAGGGAAAAAAGAAAACATTTTCAAAAATAATCCTATCTTTTAAGCAGTATTTTTTCTTTTTCTTTTTCTTTTTCCACCTCTACACGGCCAGTGTACACAACTAGAACAAGTCTTCCTCCTGCTATTAATATTCACGGTCTGAAATAAGGATTTTCTTCAAAACACACCAGCACGGGTATCTTCAGCCGCTGGCTGAAAATGAACTGCAAAGGGCAGTCTCGTCCCCAGAGTCCAGCACCCGGAGGATCTGGGGAACCCCATTCTGGACTGCGTGCCTACTCAGCCAAAAGCATCCAAGCACCCAGCGCATCTCCTGGCCCAGCAGAAGCGCTCGGTAAAGACAGGTCCTCCCCTCCGGGGCATAGCAGGGACCACCTTCCGTGCCGGAGGATTTGGGGCTCGCGTCCTCCCGCCCTCTACGTGCACCCGATTCCGTCCCCTCCCTCTCAGCTCTCAATCCCGCGCAGTTCTCCGCTCCTTCCTCCGCGACGCCGACACCGGGTCCCCAGCCCTTACCTGTGCTTGGCGGGTCGGGAAAGGCGACTGGCGCTGCCGCAGTGGCAGCCGGTGGCCTGCTCGCAGGAGGCGTCAGCCGGGTCGCTGGGAAGAAGGGGCGGGGCGGGGGCGGGGGCGGGGCGGTCTCCCCGGGGCCGCACCTTCGTCGATGTCAAAGCCAAGTTCCTCTCCACTTTCCGTCTTCTGGTTCCTCCTACCTTCATCCCCCGGCCTTCATGGAGGGGGAAGGAAGGAGTGAGCGCCTCGTTGGTTCCCGAAGACCACCCCTGCCTGCCCCATGGGGTCCAGACCAAACAGCACTTCACCTTCCGTCTTCCAGTTCCCTCCACCATCAAGAACACCTGCAGTGGAAGTGGAGTGGGTGAGGCCTCGCTCCCTGTAACTGACCATGCCTGCCTTGTGCGGGGGACGGGGGACACCTCCCTCTTCCGTCAGTGTCAATGCCAAGAACCTTTTGCTTTCCTCTCTTCCAGTTCCCTTCACACAAGTCAGGGCTTACCCCAACTCTCCTTGGGAGTGGGGTGGAGATGGGAAAGCACCTCTAGTGTTGGTGGGGTAGGGTTGGGGTGGGCAAGTAGGTGGGCTCGTCTGTGGGTCATCTGGACCAGGAGCTCAAAGTGACACAGTGACACTCCTTTTCATACAGTCCTTCTCAAGCAGAACCACCTTGATCACTCTCAGGGGCATTCTCACTAGTTTCTGAGAGCAATGCTCCGGGACCCCATTATACATGTGTGTCATTAGGTAAAAACCCAAGATAGTTAGCCTGGAAGAGGCCAAATAGGAAAGACAATAAAAATGCAGTATGGGGGTGCAATGATCCAAATACCTAGGAGTCTATTTCTAATTCAACAACAGGCAGCCTCCTAGCTCCTCTGAGTGACCTCAAGGACTCTTGCAATGACCCAGGGAGGGGCCTAAGAGGGCTCCAATGGGACCATTCCTCTTGTGGCTCCCAAACATTGGGAACACAGAGCTGAGGTCCAGGCTCTGTATTGCGTGCTTGACTTCTCCTAGAGATTGAGGCCTGGTGTTCCAAGTTTCTTATTCTGTGCAATTGAGGACCAACTGCCTACCTTAAGGAGGCCTTGAGAGGAACGCCTCTGCCTCAGAGCCCCAATAAGAGGTTCCCAAGCCAGTTGTGTGTATGTGTGTTTGTATGTGTGCGCACACAGGCACATTCCTGTCTAAGAGTATCTGCAGAAGCGCTGCAGTCACTCCCCAGAATTGGGTAGTGATGGGGATATTTGTACCGGGTCCACGTTGGGGTGCCAGCCAGTCAACAAATGCTTGCTGAAAGGCGAGACTTGTTTCTTTGAAAGTGGCGAGCCAATGGACGATAAGATATGTGGCAGAGAGATGACATTTATGATCCAGAGCTCCCAAGGGGCCAGAAGCCCACAAACCGCTGCTGGTTTTGCACCCAGATCTGAGGTCAGTAGTATCAGTCCTAAGGGGTGAATGGCTGACCTTGGCACTCCCCGTGATTTTCTTGAAGTTGGGAAAAGGTCCCCAGGCCTAAACAGCTTTGAAATGCAGCTGTCAGATACTAGCTGACACGCTAGTGTCTAAAAGCAGCAGATATCAGTCCATGCCCCAGCTCTCCTTTCTGCTTGTCCTGATCTACAGATCTCCTAAGCATGAGTACCAGCTTCCTTTCTGAATCTGAGGTCTCCAACTCTCCTTTCATTTTTCCAGACCTCACTGGAGTATTTCTGCTCCAGGCACTGTCTCAAACAGCACTGTCTTCACAGCTCCCAGACCAGCCCTAATCATTCAAAGACACGTCATCATCAACCCTCCATATGTAAGAACAAATACACACATGTACACACCCACGCACACAAACCTTTATGGCTTTTCTTGATTATAAAATAATACAGTCTTGCCTTACCAGAGATGAAAATATGTTATAAAGCAACAGTGATTAAAACAACCTGGCATAGACTCAGGAGTATACACACAGAGAGAAAGAGATCTAAAGAAGAGATGGTCCAGTATGAGGCTAATGAATCTGGGATTTAGTAGAGGATAAAGAGGAGATAGAAGGAACTTATTATTCAATAACTGGTGTTGAAACTATTACCTCACCATCTGGAAAAAATCCTGATTGCTCATCATACAAAAATATTTTAGATGGATTAAGGTTTAAATACAAAGAAGATTTAATGTTCTAAGAAAATACAGGCAAACATGATCCTTGGGAAGGAAAATGCTCTTCTATCATGAGATCATAGCTGGAAGAAAAAGTCAACAAATTTGACTCAATAAAAATTCATAAACACGGCGTGGAAAAAGACATAAAAAGGTTAAATTGTAGGAAAATATTTAAGAATGAGACAACAAAGAATTAAAAACTATCAAACATGATGAGTTTCTATAGATCTATAGAAAAAACATGAATGTCCAAAATTAAGCAAAAATTAACAAAAGAAATATAAATGGCCAATAAACATAGCAAAAATGCTTAGTATAATTACTTATCAAGGACTTGCCAATTAAAAATCTTGATATCTTTAAAGAAAATTTCTTTTTTAAAAACTGATCAGCTTAGCAAGCTTAAAAAGATCGCTAGTGTTGGTAAGGATATGGGGCAATAGGCCTTCTCCACGCTTCAGGATGTGGCATGTCCTGATTTTCCTCCCACCTCTGTGGATACTCCCTTCTTTCTTCTCTTTTTGCAGGCTCATGCTCCTCTCCCAGGAGTTTCTCAAGACTCAGCCCTGAGTCCTCTTTTCTCTTCACTCTCATCTATGCTCCTGTTCTCCTAGTCACAGAATAATCTCAAAAACAGGTCTCTTGCTCAGGCGTCCCTGTTGAGGTGAAGACCTAGAGATCTGCCTGTTTGACTTCTCTTGAATGATACCAGGTCTCAGGCTGAACTCTTTATCATTCCCCAGCAAACTGTCACTTCTTCCAGCACTTCTCATGTAAGTGAATGGCATCACCACTCATCTAGATAACAAGCCAGAAACCTGAGGGTTTGCTTGGATAACCCTTTCCCTACTCCTCATATTCAATAAATGACTAATTACTGCTGATGTTAACCTCTTAATTATATCTCCAGAATGTCTACTTTTCTTTATCTCTACCATCACCATGGTCTAAACCAGGGTTTCTCAGCCTAGGCATTGTTGACATTTTGGGCCCTATCATTATTTGTCTTGTGCATAGTAGGAAGTTTAGTGGCATCCCTGGCCTCCATCCCCTGGATGCCACTACTATCTTCCCCTTCCCCCGTGCAGACATTGCTGAATTATCTCCTGGAGGGCAAAACTATCCCCCATTGAGAACCACTAGTCTAATCATTTTCTTTCTTTTGGACATTGATAAAAAACCTCACTTGTCTACTTTCTCCCTTTCTGATCCATTTTCCCCACTACTACCAACCTTGTCTCTTTAAAACACAAAACTCACTGTGTCAACACCCTCCTGTGCTTTTCTCATTGAATAGAGAGGCAAATCCTCAACATGACCTAGAAGGCCCTGCATGGGCAGGTGTCTACCTCCCTCTCTCGTCTCTTTTAGCCCCAAATTTCTCTCACAGTATGCCTTGAGACCATACCAGCCTTCTTTCAGTTTTACAAATGCGCCAGGTTTCTCCTGTCACAGGCCTTTGCATGATATTTCCTTTGCCTGAGGTGTCTGCTCCTCTTTCCATCCTCCTCTACTTAGCTCCTGATTATAAAGTTTCTATCTCAGCTCAGCTACTTCACTGACACCGCCCTGACTCACTTGCCAATCTGGGTCACACACTCAACCTAGGTCAGGTCCCTTAGCAGGTATCCCTTTCCTTTGGTTAGTGTCTCATTACCGTAA
Source organism: Myrmecophaga tridactyla (assembly GCA_004026745.1). Classification (NCBI taxonomy): domain Eukaryota; kingdom Metazoa; phylum Chordata; class Mammalia; order Pilosa; family Myrmecophagidae; genus Myrmecophaga; species Myrmecophaga tridactyla. Next base: position 56,806 of record PVIY010003087.1, read on the forward strand.
TTCTCTGACTAGTCTGTCTCTGTCCACCAGCAGAATAAACCCCATGTGAGCAGGAGCCGTGCTGCTCTTACTCATCTTTGTATTCAGTGCCTAGCACAGAGAACCAAGTGGGCATTCATTAAATATGTATGGAATGAATGGGATGCTCTTTATATATTAAGGACATTAACCCTTTGACTGTCTTATATGGTAAATAATTTTCCCCAGTTTTCCATGTAAGATGGAACATTTTTATAAGTGACTGCTGTCTCTTTGACTGTAAGTTGAAGCTTGTGGTATTTGAGTTGAGCAGAGGCTATCTAACTGGAGATTCTTTATAGCTGTGGTGGTTTGGAGCTATGTACCCCAGAAAAACATGTCTTTAAATTTGGTCCATTCCTGTGGGTATGAACTCTTGTAAGTGGGACTTTTTAATAAGGTTACTGCAATTAAGGTATGGCCCAGCTGAGTTGGTATGGGTCTTAATCCTATTACTGAATGCATTTTAGGGCAGGTCACAGAGAAAGAAAAAGCTGCAAGAGCAGCCAAAGAAACTGAAAGTCAGTGGAACTGAGAAGCCAGGAGAGGCTACCATGTGACATAAAAGCTAAGGATCAAGGACCAAGGACTCTGCAGGCAGCCCCAGAATGTCACCGTTTTCCAGGAGAAAGCCTGGCCTTAATGACGCCCTGATTTTGGACTTCTCCTAACCTTACAACCATGAGCCAATACATTCCTGTTGTTTAAGTCAACCCACTGCATGTTATTTGCTTTGGCAGCCAAGAGAACTAAAATAATAGCTGACTTGAATAGAGACCAGAGGGACAATGGGGTTATCAGAGAGAGTGCTAGACTGTGGTTTAGAAACCTGACATGTAGTCTTGACTCCACTAATCACTAGCAAATTCATGACCCTGTACACATCTCTAGACTTCTAGGACCTCTGGTTTTTTCATCTGTGCAACGACCATTGGGCTGAATCAGACTCTTGGTTATTATTCCATTATTTTTAGAAGCTCAAAGCTAAAGATATATATTATTAGCATAGTGGGAATAGCTGGAACTTGGGATGGACACCAGAGATGACCAAAAGAGTAAAGAGTTAAGGTAGAGCCTCGGGTGGGCCCAGGTTCGATTCCTGGTGCCTGCCCACGCAAAAAAAAAAAAGAATAAGAAAAGGTGGAGCCTCAGGGTGGAGGTCAGACTGCCAGAGGTTAGGAAGAGTGGCTGGGGAGGTAATGGAGCAGGTTTGTGTGTGTGTGTGTGTGTGTATGTATGAGTATGTGTGTATGTGTGTGTGTGGGGGGGGCAGACTCCCCTACAAAGCAGTCTTCAGCCTCACCATTTCAGCCAAACTTAACAACTACTAAAATTCATTACTTTCTTCACTTTTCCTGATGTTTTTTGTTGGTCCAGCAGGTTTAACAAAGCACAAGGAGCAAGCTGTTTTGTTCTAAGATTGTGATTCAGGAAAAAAACCCTAAAATTATAGTTTTATGACATTTTTGTTAAGTGGAGAACTGTAGACAGAGATCATTTCCATCTGCTATTTTTAAGAATCCAGTGGCCTTTTCTTTAATTCTGTGATTCTAGGCCCATGTCAGGTCCTGCCTGGGTGGCATCTACGGGTCAAGCTGTCACTTGCAGTGGAAGCTCTGGGCCAGGAAAAGCCTCCTCCTGACTTGCCTTTGTGGAAGACATCCAGGAGGCCAGACAAACGTGCCTGTGACAACAGCTCAGCAGAGTCCCTTGTATAAAGGGAAAAAAGGCAAATGTGGAACATTTATCAGTGAAAGAGGAAGCTAAGATGAATGTGTGATTCCGGGTGGTCTGAGAGGTGTGGAAGGTGAAGTGAGCCTTTTCCTCTGACGATTCATTGTGCGTCTGCCAAGCTCCTGCACCTGACCCAGCGCCAGGCCTCACAGGAACACATCTGGGGATGCTGCACCAGCTTTAGTCTTTTCTGACCATTCCTTCTTTCTAGCCTCATCAAACCACTCACTGAACCAACTCAGTCTATCCAACTTCACAATTGTTTCCTACATCAGCTCCGTTTTGCATGTATTTGACATATTTGACTCGGCAGTGCCTGTGTGCCAAAACTGTGCTGGGTGCTGCGGGCGGGCAGGCAATGAGTCAGGTACTCAAGGGATGGAGCTTCATTCCTGCCCTATTGCACACGTCCTCTTCCGGGCCCTGTTATCACTTGATTAGCTCCTGCAACAGGTTTCTGGGGATCAGCCTCTAGTTGTTTCCCATTCTTAGCCATCTTCCTTGGTTCTTCACTTTTCTGTGCCTTAGACCCCTTTGGCAGTCAGGTGAAGCTTGCAGACATCCCTAGAATAATGTCTTTAAATGTATAAAATGAAACACAGAATCACAATGTAAACCTTTATATCAAAATGCATTAGCAAACATTTTAAAAATCAAATTTGTGATATAATATGTGTGTGCTTCTTTAGTAACTCATTAAATAATGAGATCCAGTGACAGGTCTGTTCTAGTTTGCTAGCTGCCAGAATGCAATATACCAGAAACAGAATGGCTTTTAAAAAGGGGTAATTTAATAATTTACTAGTTTACAGTTCTAAGGCTGAGAAAATGTCCCAGTTAAAACAAGTCTATAGAAATGTCTAATCTAAGGCATCCAGAGAAAGATACCTTAGTTCAAGAAGGCCGATGAAGTTCAGAGTTTCTCTCTCATCTGGAAAGGCACATGGTGAACACAGTCAGGGTTCCTCTCTTATCTGGAAGGGCACATGGCGAACACGGCATCATCTGTTAGCGTCTTCTCCTGGCTTCCTGTTTCATGAAGCTCCCCGGGAGGTATTTTCCTTCTTCATCTCCAAAGGTGGCTGGCTGGAGGACTCTGTTTCTCATGGCTATGCCGTTCTGCTCTGCCGCTCTGGTCTGCCCTCTCTGAATCTCCTTCATTCTCCAAAATGTTTCCTCTTTTATAGGACTTCAGAAACTTATCAAGATCCACCCAAATGGGTGGAGACATGTTGTCACCTAATCCAGTTTAACAACCACTCTTGATTGGGTTACATCTCCAGGGAGATGATCGAATTACAGATTCAAACATACAGTATTGAATAGGGATTATTCTGATTTTACAAAATGGGATTTTGATTAAAACATGGCTTTTCTAGGGGATATACATCCTTTCAAACCAGCACAAGGTCTTACACCTCCTCTAGTTTCAAAGGGTGATGAGCTTAGAGTATATTTCTAGACATTAAGCACAATCGTACTGTGATATAAAAATATCTGTGATTTTTATTGGAGGCAAAGTCCCACGTCCCCTGTTACGACTGTGCATTGTTGCTTTTCCTTGTGATTGAAGGAAATGCTACATTATAGTTAGAGGTGGTTGAAAATAAAGATGCATTTTTTTTGCCATTCAAGGACATGGTCCCCTTGAATTCTGTCTCTGTGCCCTAGGTTAAGAATCTTCTTAGACTAATCTCCTTGTAGCAGGGGCCCAGTCTTGTGGGTTTCCTGCCCAATATCTTCTAATGACGCATTCATTCAACAGTGAACTCTCATTGCCCACTGAAACAAGTCCACATTCAGCCTGGCATTCAAAGATCCACATCTACCAATGAACTCTTTTCAGCCTTTTAAAAACATTTACATAAAATATATTGCATATCTTATTCTTTTGTAACTTGCCCTTTTCACTCAAAAAGTTTTAGCCCTATTGATATCTATAGATTTAATTAAAAATAAGCTATATAGGATTCTAATTGTATAATAAACTCCAGTTCACTTATGCTTTTCCCTATTTGTTGATATTTGGGTTGTTCTCATTTTTTTTTAATGCTTTATACACATTTTCTTTTGTTACTTGTGCACCTCTTTTATTTTAAAAATGTATTAAACCTCATTTTAACAAAATAAATAAATAAGCAATGGTGTAAGTGGGTTTATTTAATTTTTTAATGAATTAATAAATATTTTCAAAAATCCCCACAGTTATTCTAATATGGGAAGTATCAATAGCAAAAATTCACAGAAAAAAAATCTCCCAAGGGTCCTAAGAACTGCTGTTTTAGGCCAATTCTGTTGGAGATATAGACTAGTCCACACTGAGCTGGAATCAGCCCCTGGTCAGGCTGGGGGGAGGCAGGCTCAGGCAGGCCCAGCGAAAGCCTTTTAGGTAGAATTGAGTTTTACAAACAGGCATCTCCCATGTCCTTGGGCAATTTGCATGTTTTATCCAGACCAATTTTAATTGGAACCTCTTTCTATTTTTTTATCACCTGATTTGAAAACTGAAAATCTGTAGTACTAGCTGGAAATTCTGTACCACTTCTCTACTTGACTGGCTTCAATTGATCTTTTTCCATCTGATTGGAGTCCACATCTTTTGTGATTTTCTAGCTTGGTTCTCAGCCACGGTTCTATTATTATATTATTAGAAATCTTCTCCCTACTGTGTCTTTGTTCACAATTTCAACTAATTTTGCTCTTATTTTTATTAATTCCCCCTTTTTTCTCCTTTTCTTATTTTCCTTGTTCTTTTTCTAATTTCTTGAGAAAATGGTTAGCTTATTATTTTAAAAAGTTGCTGTCTTCTAAATCTGCATCTAAGACTAGATTCTTCACTCCACGTGCTGCTTCAGCTACCTTCCATAAGGTCTTTTTTTTTTTTTTTGCATGGTCGGTCTTCAGGAATCGAACTCGGGTCTCCAGCATGGCAGGAGAGAACTCTGCCACTGAGCCACCTCATAAGTTTTTATACTTAGTGCTTCTGTTTTTATTCAGTTCTAACTATTTTGGAATTTCCATTATGATTTCTTCTTTACCTATTAATTAATGAAAAGGCTTGATTTCATTTCCAAGAGGATGAGATTTCGGGGCTAAATCTTCCCCCCTGATTTAGTGTTTCATTCCACTAGAGAGAATTTGATGTGTATGATGTTGATCTTTGATATTTGTTTAGCTTTCCTTTGAGGCCATGTACTTGATCAATTTTGAAACTGTTTTATTGAACTCGGAAAGACTGAGTTTTTAAAATTCAGTTGAAAAAGTTTGTTACCATGCAGTAAAATTCACCCTTTAGGGTGAATAGTTCTATCAATTTTAACAAAGGTACCTCATGTAACCACCCCCACAGCCCACATACAGAGCAGGTCCCTCATCCCCTAAAATTCCCTTTTGCTGCCCCTCTGTAGTCAGCCCCTCTCCCACTCACAATCTCTGGCAACCACTAATCTGTTTTCTGTTCTTTAAATGTTGCTTCCTCCAAATATTGTGTAAATGGAATTGCATTGTATGTGACTTTTGAGTCTAGTGGTTTTCACTCAGCACGATGCATTTGAGATTCATCTGTGTGTGTGTGTGTGTGTTAATTTGCTTCTATTGCTGAATGCCATTCTATTGTATGTGTAAAAAACACACTATTTGCTTATCCATTCACCAGTTAAAGATGCCTGAGTGATTTTGAATAAGACTGTGTATTTTTAATTTGTTGAGAGTAGAGTTCTCTATATATCCATTATAGCAAACTTCTTAATTGTGCTGTTCACATTTTTTATAGCCTTAGGTAATTCTTGTCAGCTGGAGCCATCACATTCTGGGAGAGATATGTCAAAATCTCCCATATTTGTCATTAACTCCTTGTAACTTCTGTGGCATTTTCTTTATATGCTGGAAACTATGTTAGATTTGTATAGGTTAGCTTGTTATGTCTTCCTAATGCATTGTTCTTCTTCTTTTTTTTTTTTATTGTTCATGTTTCTTTTTTTTAAGCTACATTGGGACAAGTCGTTCAACCTGTCCAGGAGAAGAATTATTTCTAGAGAGCAGCCAGGTCACACTCACATTACACCTTCTGTCCTTGACATGAACATATAGGATCTCAGCTAAAACAGGCCCAAGGTTACTGCCACCCAATAGCTTCCACAGCATGATGCCCCCATAGAGAAACCATGTTGTCTTTTAGCCCTCTAATGGCCAGAGGGCATTGTTCTTTTTATCATTAAGCAATGCTTCTGTTTATCCCTAATAATGATTTTGGTTGTACAGCCCATTTTATCAGAGGTGAATACTGCCACAGCAATCTCCTTCCATTTAGTAACTCCTGGAGTTCCTGGACGCTGGTTTCTCTCCCTTTGCCCACCTTATGTATTCTCTGTCCTTCTGTTCCCTGCTGTGGCTTGGGAAGGAGGTGGGCTCACCCTTACAGACTAGACTGCAGCTCCAGGCTCCCTTGCCCACTGCCTTGTGGTCGAGTTGGCTGATTGGCCGCAGGAGATGGGGGTAGGGGGGCAGAGGAGAAAGAAGCTGAGTAATTCTTGCCCTCCTACCCCTTCATTTTGAGCTGTATTGCCTGGCAGAGGCTGCATGCCTTAGTGACTGCAATCCTGCCGACAGCCTCTCCTGCAGAGCCTCAGCTCCCTCTGGGCTCTGTCACAACCTTCCTTTCCTGGTCGCTACCAGCTGAGCATGGCAGAAGCTTCCCTCTGCTCCTATGGGGAAGCCAACATCCCTGTTTTATTTCCTCAGCCCCACCTCACATCTCCAGGCACTCCCTAAAGTCTTGAACCACTTGATCTTGATTCTTTTAGGACCCCTACTGATCTGCATGGTAGATTTTTCCCCATCCTTTTACATCAACCTTGCAGTGTCATGGTTTTGTTTGTATTTTTGGGGTGGGGTGGGGTGTGTTTGTGTGTCCCTGGTCTGGGAATCAAACCTGGGTCTCCCGCATGGAAGGCGACTATTCTACCACTGAACCACCTGTGCACCCCCCATGTCATTAGATTTTATGTGCCTCTTAAAACTTCTACAACTTTTAAAGTGAATTTGTGCTTACTGATATATTTGTACTTGTTTTCTATCATCTTATTGTGTGATCTTCGTGTAATGTTTTATCTTTGCTTCTTTTTTTCTTCTTCCTGCCCTCTGTTACAATTGATTGAGCTTTCTTTATTCCCTTGTCTTTTATCCAGCAGCTTTGAATGTATACATTCTATTTTCCTTCTTTTATCGGTTACTCTTAACATGTATGCTTGACGTAATGAAGACTTAATAGGTACACTTGATAAAGATAATAACTTTATTTTACTCCCAAGCAATGCAAGGTCTATAGGATACTTTCACTCTGATCCCCATTCCTATTTCCCATCTTTGTTGCTAAATGGCTATACATTTATCTTGTGCACCCACTCTCAAAGCAATTAAAAAAAATAACTATTCCAGAGATTCATCCCCAGTGATTTTGATTTAAGTTATCTGGAGTCAGTATTGCTATTACTTTAATTTTATGTTTTTTAAAAACTTTCTCAGAAATAGTTATTACTTTCCAAATAAACTTTTAATTTTAGGACAGTTTTACATTTACAGAAAGTTGCAATAATATTATACTTCCTGTGTAACCCGCATCTATTTTCTCCTATTGCTATTTCTTTAATATATTTGTCACAACTAATAAATCAATTTTGATCCTACTTTATTCAGATTTCCTAGTTTTTCCCCTAATCCCCTTTTTCTGTTCCAGGATCTCATTTAGGATACCACATTACATTTGGTTGTCCTGTCTCCATTGGTTCCTCTTGGCTGTGGCAGTTTCTTAGAATTTCCTTGTTTGGGATGACCTCAACAGTTTTGAGGAGTACTGGTCAGGTGTTTGGAAAATGTCCTTCAATTTGGGTGTGTCTGATGTCTTTTGTTTTATGGTTAGAAGAGATGATGGGCTTTGAGGAGATAAATAATGGATGAATGGCACTATTGAATTGACTTCTAAAAGCCATGTATCTGTGGTGTTTTGAAGCCGTATGTACCACAGAAAAACACGTTCTTGACTCTAATCCATTCCTGTGGGTGTGAACCCATTTTAAGTAGGATCTTTTGATGAGGTTACTTCAATTAAGCTGTGGCCCAGCCCAATCAGGTTGTGTCTTAAATCTATTAATGGAGTGAATGAAATTCAGACGACAGAGAGAGAAAGCCACAGGAAGCCAGAGGCTGGTCATCAGTGGAACCCAGAAGAAAACGGGGAGACTATCATGTGCCTTATCATGTGACAGAGGAGCCCAGCCTTGCCAGCAGCCAGCCCCAGAATGCTGGTCTTTAGGAAAAAAGCATCTCCTTGATGATACCTTGATCTGACCTTCCTTTTAGCCTCAAAGCCGTGAGCAAAGAAGTTCCTGTTGTTTAATCCAACCCATCACTTGCTTGAGTAGCCCAGGAAACTAAAACAGTGTCTTTTTTAAAAAAATATTTTTATTGAGAAATCGTCACACAATACAGTCCACACATAATATATAATCAATGGCTCACAATAACATCACATAGTTGTATATTCATCACTATGATCATTTTTAGAATATTTGCATCACTCCAGAAAAAGAATAAAAAGAGAAAAGAAAAGACTCATACATCCCATACCCCTTACCACTCTCTCTCACTGACCACAAGTATTTCAATCTATCCAATTTTCTACCCTTTAAAAATTGGATAGATTGAAATACTCATACATGCCATACCCTTCACTCCTCCCTTTCATTGACCACCAGTTTGTTTCCCCTCTTTTCTGTCTATTTTTATCTATATTTTTTACTCATCTGTCAATACCCTGGATAAAAGGAGCACCAGACACAAGGTTGTCACAATCACGCAGTCACATTGTAAAAGCTGTATCATTATACAATCATCTTCAAGAATCAAGGCTACTGGCACACATACTACAGTGTCTTGGTTAACCTGAGCTGATATGGCTATCACATAATGGGTTGGCTTAAATAATAAAAATTTCTTGGCTCACAGTTTGAAAGTTAGAAGTTATGCATCAAAGTCTTGACAGACCAGGCTTTCTTCCCAAAGTCTGCAGTTTTCTGGTAATGGCTTGCTTCGATCTTTGGGTCTCCTTGGCTTCTATCAGCTAGTTTCCTATGGCTTTCTCTGACTTCTGGTTTTTAGGACTTTTGGCTCCTTCTATTTTCTGGTGTTTATTGATTGATTGCATTTGAAGTTTCTCTCTTTATAAAGTGTCCTATAATATAAGGTTTAAGACCCACCCTGATTCAGTTTGGCCACACCTTAACTAATGACGTCTTCAAAAGGTCCTATTTATAAATGTGTCCACATCCACAGGAACACAGAATAAAATTAAGAACAGGTTTTTTTGTCAGGGTATATGATTCAACCTGCTACACTAGGCAATCATTATTTTCTTTCTTTCTAAAATTATCATGTTTTTAGAAGGAGGAAAACAATAATTTAACAGAAGGAGAAAGCCACCCTCCTCTTAGTCCCTCATGGCCTGTCTTCACCCCTCCAACTTCCAGAAGATCTAAATGTCCTCACCAGGAGGATTTCTAAGCCCTTGTAGAGTTCCTCTTTTCTGTAACATGTGGGGTGGGACAATAAAAACCAGTATTGCCCCTTTGCCCCTTTGGAGAAAATAACTTTGGGTTTTTTTAATTTTGGTTCTTTACTTTTTTAAAAAGTCTGGATTTTAGAACCTTTCATCTTGTAATTTACCAGGTAGTAATGGGGTTGGATAGTTTGTGACAAGTTTCCAAAAAAAGGATTTAATTTTTCTGAGGCTTTACAAGTTTGAAAAGTGCAGACATTGATGAGTTCTGGAATGGTAAATGCTCAGTCCTTTGTCCCACCTTTTCTGAGCAACCTTAGAGTATCTTGCTCTTCAAAGCCCCCAGTAAGCCACAGTTAGAGGTTTTAACAGACGAATAACAATATTAGTATGTATAACTATAATGGGAGTGTGTGCCACTAACCACAACTCTGTTCACAGTTTCATACCTCCACCCTTACAGGTGCCTGAGAGCATCAGTGGTTTTGCGTTTTCCTGGATAGTTGAATGGACACTCAGATAAGGCTGAAACAAAATCCCACTGCAGTGATGGGCTTTGTTCTTTTTGGTAAATCACCAGGGGAAGGGCTGAGGCAGCCATGATAAGGCTCTGACCAGAGAGGTTCTCCTTATGGGAAAGGCTGGACCTTCTAACAGAGATCCTGTGTGGTAAAACCTCAGTCACAAAGACCACAGCCCTGGAGTTGTGTAGTGTGTGACCTACACACTCAAACCCAATGGCCTTCATGTTGGCTTGACCTGTGGCTTCCAGAGCAGCAGCGTTTCTACTCACCACCTCTTACCTTTTTGTCTGGATAACTTCTCTAGGATCAGTTCCTAAGCTTGGGGTCCTAGGTCTCCACCCATATGTTCCTTCCCCATATATCTCTGGAACTCTTTGAAAATTTAAGTTTTTCCTACCTTCAGGTAACACTGAGCCAGTTTTTGGATACTAATGATTTTGTCTGCAAAATAAACATCAAGTGCTATTATATTAAAATGCATACACACACACACACACACACACACACACACACACACCAATACATAGATACATATACCTGCATACATATATGTTTACATACACATATATCCACACAAATGTATACAGAATGACTACAGTATAGAGTTTTCTGTGTTTAGGACTAAAGGGGGCCTAAGGAATACCTGGAGATAGAGACAGGGATGACCCCTTTTTTATAGATGTGGAAGTTGAGGCCTAGAGACATTAAGTAATTTTCCATTGTTTGTTTTTACCCAGTGTGAAGGAATCATATACTACCTCATTGGTGACTTGGGGGCAGATGATGAGTGAAGTAAATTTATGCAATAAAAAAGGTCTTATTTGCCCTTCTTGATGATGCATTTTATATAAAAGCAGACATTAAGAACATACTCTGTGAATGGATGTGCTGAGTCATGCGTATTCTGCAGATCTCTAATTGCAGGTTTGTTTCTGGCACTGTAATGAAAATCATTGCCTTGGTGAAATTTTTGTTTGTTTAATAACTTCCACTTTTTAATCACATTAGATATTCATTTGGAAAAAAAAAACTCCATTGGAATAGCCCTGGTTTAGTCACTGCTTCATTCCATTTTCTCAGAATTCAGACAGTGGTAGGTCTTGCAATCTGAAGCTTTTAAAGGATGAGGACCATCTATATCTCTCCTCTCTCTTTATAGCACTGTGTTTATTGGGTAGAAACACCCAGAAAAAAAAGGAGAGCTACTCACCACAGGTCTTGAATTGGGCAGATGGAGTCTTGCTTTTCTTCTCCTTTTTCATTATTGTTACCATAAGTGTTGGGTACAGAAAAAAAGATAGGTCTTCCAGGTCCCATGGATTGTTTTATTCTTCATGCCTTCAAGGAAGTGTAATTAGGGGGTACAAACTCAGGCATTGCCATTTACTGGTTGTGTGACTTGGGGCAGGTTACACCCCTTCTGTGGTTCCAATTAATCAGCTGTAGAAGGAGGATGAGAATAGTACCCATGTCACTGGGTCTTTCTTAAAAGTAAATGAGTGGTACATTTATGTACACATACAAAGCACCAAAAACAGTGCCTGAAACACAATAAACTGTCAGTAAATGCTGTCTATTAAAATGATAGACAGTGTTCATGGTCAGGGTTTATGAGCTCTTCATGAAATATTCAAGACCTGAAAACGCATTTATAGGTACACAAAAGGGAAACTGCAAAATATAGATCGATAAATGTTAAATAAGTTTTGCGACAGGGACATTTATTACTCACAAACATCTCTGGATTCTTTTTTATATTTCCCAGTGCCCTGGAGAATGATGAGCCCGTCTACTCCCGTTGGTACAGCTACAAGAAGGTGATGCCTCTGAAGGCTGGATTCCTGAGTGACTGTATGGAGCAGAGCACCTCACCAGCCTATGCAGGACATGAAATGTGAGTCAGAAGTAGACTTTGTGTTGCCACTACCTTCAGCCTAGTCTAGCCTAACCTGACTTGATACATGCATCTACCTAATGTGACATGAAGTCAATCATTCAATTATGCTCAACTCAATTTAACCCAACTCTCCCTTAGTTGAATTTAAATTATAGACAATCAAGGCTCCTCAAAGGTAGGGATTTTATTTTTGTTCAATAATGTATCCCAAGTGCCTAGAGCAATGCCTTGGACAAAGTAAATGCTCAGTAGATATTTTTGATATGGGTGCATTTTAACAGTTTTGATAAGAATGTCAGTGAGACTTTCAGATATAAGAATGTTCAGGACTTACAAAAGTCTTAAAATATCTCAAATGGATTTGGATACTGTTAGGGAAGCTGGCTATGTTGCATGTTGATGAGAGAAAACTCCAGTTTTTTAGCATCTCATCCTAAAGTCCAGCTGATGACATGAAGGAGACAAAATCCAGAGGTGGCTGAACTGCATTTCATTCTTAAGGCTTTTATCATGTTTTTCTATTTTTAAATTCTTCTATTTCCTATTGATCTTTATAGAGAAGAGGACAGAGCAAAACACATTCCTTTGAATAATGTAATTAAAAAATTATGCCAGAGCAAAGTCAGAAGAGGCAGTAGTCTGAGAAATGGTTGGTAAAAATGCTAGTCTATTCTTTTAACTTTTAAAACTTTAGTTTTAATCATAAAATATTATATTGTTTTTAAATATAGAAATGTCAAACTCTAAAACCATCACCATAAGATGATATCAGTAATTACACTGACAGCCACAGAGAGAAGCATGAATTCAATTCCAAAAATAAATCAAACTATGGATAATGGGAATCAGAGAAAATAGACAGTGGAACTAAAGATATTTGGCTCTTCTTTCTATGAGTTAGATTTTACTTTGAAATTGTGAGCCTACCCCAAACCTGATCTTCTGAAACAAGAAAAAAATAAGATGGGTCAAAGGAAAAACCAGTGAAACTATGGGATCTGGGTAAATTTTTAATTTTCCATCCTTTATTCTTATAACAAAGATGGGATAATGTAACCATATCCAAATGCTGGCAATTGTGTGTATGTGTGTGTGTGTGTGTGTCTTTTCACATTTTATTGGCCCATTGCTGTTTTTTGTTTGTATGTTTACTTTGTTGAACTGAGAATAATCCTCCTTTACCCATTTTTCCCCTTTAGGTTGTTCATCTTTTAAATATATTTTTTGAAAAGGTGAAAGGCTGAAAATAAGTTTTGTGTGTAGACACTATCTGTTGGGATCATTAGAGGACTTGAAAATCCAGGTTCCCACAGGATTTAGGAGCAAACATGGCCTGACCGATGACAGCACAGCTACTCCTCCTGATCTTGATGACCTTCATGTGGAATGAGGACTGAACTTCTCAGTGTCTGCACAGACACCAAGCATCACATGGAAAATCCAAGCTCTGAAGATGAGTTCCATTAGCATTGCAGTCCTTGGAAGAAGAATGCCTGAAGCGCCATCAGCACCAGTCGGGAAGCCCAGGAGAACACAGTCTTCTGTACAGATTCAACTGGAATCACTGTGGAAAGATAGCACCTGTTTGATAAAGCCCCTTCATCTAGGATGAACCTGCAAAAGCAATTGGCCTGAGGGCTGGAACTGGATTGTAGGGTACGGCCAATGCCCAGTGCGGCTGTCTGTCACTCCTTTGATTGCTACCTCTCCACATTTGCTGCTCTGTGCAGTGAAATCAGGAGTCAGTCCCACAAAGCTAACAACTAAAGCTGTATCCAGATGTGGATTGACCCAGTCCAAGGTGACCATAATAAGGAAGTCACAGGTTTCTATGCTGTGATGATGAGCCTGGGGCTGAGCCTCTTGGGGCTGGCCTCTCCTGTTCACCCCACCCCTGAGACTGCTCAGGTTGCTCAGCTGAGCTCTTTTTACCTTCTGAAACCTGGACATCCTAGCCTGTTTGGCCACCTAGCTCCTGGCCACTCATTTACTACTTTGTAGTGTTGCATCTGAAAATCTAAATAAACAGATGCCTCCCTCTCCCACACAGAAGTTTTGCAAAAGGACATATGTTGCAAAGTAAGTCACCCTCTGTATTAGCTAGGGTTCTCTAGAGACACAAAATCAGCAGGAGATATCTGTAAATATAAAATTTATGAAAGTGTCTCATGCAACCGTGGGAATGTAGAGTCCAAGCTTTGTAGTGCAGGCTGCGAACTGGCAGCTCCAATGAAGGTCCTCAACAAACTCTCAGTTCTTCCTGGCTGAAGTAGGAAGAGTGATTGTGTCTTCTGAATCTTACTTAAAAGCCTTCTGGTGATTAGATTAAGTATCACTCATTGCAGAAGACACTTCGCTTAGAGAGCAGGCAACGTGGTCATGATTGAAGTCCATGAAATGTCCTCATAGCAACAGACAGGTCAGTGCTTGCCTGGCCAGACAACTAGGCACCACCACCTGGCTCAATTGACACAGGAACCTGACCATGACACCCTCCAACAACATACTTTATTTTAATTGTTACTCGTTAAAATAAGAATGAGTTTACAATGTTCTTGTGGAAATTTTTCAGATTTATAAATAGTTTATAAATAGTTTTTAGAATAGTTTTTAAATATTTAAATTTATAAATAGTTTAATATTTCTTTCTTTTCCTTGACTATTAAAATGCAAACACTCTTTCTTAGTTTACATATTTCTCCTACAAAATTGCCCAACATACAGTTGCTACTGCCCATTTTTCATCAAAACCATACTTTGCACTCTATTTCCTTTCAGGGCCCTCTGGCTGTGACATCTGAGTTTCAGTTGCAAGACTGTCTACTAAATATCAGCTTCCAGGAGTTTTCAGCTCTCATCTTCCTGATCTTCACTCTGATCGATGCTCCTTGAATTCTTCAATTTGGTTTCATCGCTTTAACTTTGCAAAGAGCATGTCCTCATTTGCTTTACTATTTTTGTTTGGATTTTGGAGGAAAAAAAATCATATTCTTTTTTTTTTTTCTGGAAAATTGGAGTAAATTATTGTGCCCAGTAAAAAGTAAAAACTACTCTGGGATATTGAGAAATTCGAGGAAATCTGGTCTAAATAGCTATTGGAGGTCTCTCCCAAGGTATGACATAGGCTTGATATGGGTCATAAAGGAATGCTTGGGGTGTTTTGCAGAAATGATCTTGTGTGAAGGATAAAGGAGGTCTTAAGTCTAAAACAGGGCCTGCTGGACAACCCAGTTTTCTGTGACCAAACCCTTCCCTGGCTTCCTCGTAGGAGCTTAGGGTTGGGAGATATGAGGATCTCCTAGAAACAGCCTGGCCTCCAATTTGGATTATTTATTTAGTGCCTAGTGGTGACTTTGAAGACTTCTTTTCCCAGCTGAATGATGAGGTTTGTGTTTTCCTTATTCCCAGAAGAATGTTTAACATTCTTGGGTTCCCATATAAACTTCTAGGTAAACATGGTGGTACCTGGACCATGGGGTGGGGGCGAGGGGCAGGGGAAGAGGATACATAGGAGTATGGGCATAGTCTCAGAATCAAGCTAGTTTTACCTTATTGAAACGCATACACATCCCCCCCCCCCACCTCCCACCCCCAGTCATCCCAAGGTGTTCTAGGTCCTGTAAAAGGAGGTATGAGACTTAGGGCTGAAAAGGGTGACAAATTGAAAGTTTGTTTTTAGAGTGGTTAGAACCTCCAGCCCCACTCTCTCTAGTCTTATACAGCCAAGCCACTGTAGAAGAGAAACTTGTTCTCTGGAGAAATCAAATCTGAGGGGCTTGAGACCTGGGGACACTGCACAATGGAAGCCACTGGTCTGAAAATGGGAGAACAGAAATATTAGGTAAAATTCTACATACTGAATTATGGGACTCTTAGCTGTCTTTCTTTGTCCCAGTTTTAGAATGCTGGTAGCCATATTTACATTCCACCCCACCATCCATGCTCCACCATGTCCTGGAAATGATTGGAGGATTTGGGTAAGCTGGCACCAGAGAGACCCACATACTGAGATTTGGGGATTCCCCAACAAAAGAGCCAATCACCTTGCAGTAAAGCCCAGAGTTGACAACTCTTCCTCTCACACATATAAATCTTAAACGTGAACCCACAGCCAAGGCTGAGCTGAGGAGAACCACCAACATGAATGATAGAGGGAGAGAAAACAACAATAACAACAAAAACCCCATGAGCAATGACAAAAAGAAACAGAAAAAAGGAAGTCAGAGAAAAACAAGACAATGCAGGTGCAGAAGAAAAGATTAAAAAACCAAACCCCAGGCGGGCCATAATGGCTCAGCACCAGAGTTCTGGTCTGCCATGCCAGAGACCCGGGTTTGATTCCCAGTGCCTGCCCATGCAAAAAAACCCCAAAAACAAAAAACAAACAAAAACAAAAAAACCAAACAAACCCCACAATTATTAAGCTGAAAACACCAAACCCCACAATTATTAAGCTGCTCGGGGTGATGAGACATACTTTATCCAAAACCTAAGAACAGAAACTAGGGAACAGAAACTTCTAGGGAGCACTAAACACTTTTGGGCATTAAAAGCATGACAGCTCAAGTGAAGAATTCAATAGACAGGTAGAAGATAAAGACAAGGAAACCCATCAGGATGTATTATAGGAAGATAAAGATATGGAAAATGAGAGAGAAATGATAAGAAAATTAGATCAAGAAAGTACAGCACCCAATCAAAAGTTCCAGAAATAGAGCAGAGATAATGGAAGGAAAGACATTGCAAAGCAGTACAAGAGAAATGCCCAGAATTAGAGAAAAAGAATCTTCATCCTTAAAATGCTGAACTGAATGCCCAACTGAATGGAAGCAAAAAGAGCCAAAGAAGCTACATCAGTGTGAAACTTTAAAACTTTAATGATAGAAAGAATATTGAATTTCCAGAGGGAAAATTTTTTTTCCACAGGCCACTTTTAATGGAATGGAAATCAGATTAGCATCAGACTTCTTAACAGCAACACCAGATACTAGAATATGTTGAAATGATGCTTTAAAATTCTGGGGCCAAATAAAAGGATGATGACTGCAATTAATAATAATTCTAATGTACAAAGAATAGCAAATGTTTATTAACTGTTTACCAAGTGTCAGGAATGCTGCTAAATTCTTCACATTAATCTTCTCATTTGATGTTCACAACAATTTTATAGAATAACTTTGATTGTTATTCTCATTTTGCATCTAAAGAAACCGAGGTGCAAGAAGATTAATTGACTTATAGATCATACAGAGGTATGCTTTGGAAGCAAAATAAGAGTAGGCAAAAAAATCATGAAAATAGCTAGATTATGCAGTGGGATGTTAATGTTGTATCTGGCATCCAGGATAAGAGAATTAAAGATAGAAGAACAAAAAGGGAAGAATTTTGCAGATACTATTACATTTCTTTTCATATATTAAGGTGTAAAAAATATTAATCAGAGATAGTAAATGGAACAAAAGAGTCAGCTTTGGTAGCCCTTATTCATTGCTAGTTCTATTTCACATCCCTGTTTTCTTGTCTCAGCCAGATTGCATTCTTTGACATTAGGAACGTGTCTGATACTTTGCATCCCCTATGATACCAGGCACATATATAAATGCTTATTTGCTAGTTAAGCAAACTTGTTAAGTTGAAATGTATTCTGGTGGTGAAGGAAGCATGTTACATCTTGAGCTCCACTTGCCTTGTAAAGTAGGAGAAGGGAGTTAAATGAAGAACATTCAGGGGTTTGGGCAGACCCTGGAAAGGTGGGCAAATCCCTTAAGGAAATAAAATTTAATTTACCTTTTTTTCAAAGGTAACAGAGGCATGATGAAAAGTTAGTGTGCACAAAGGAGATTTGTGAATCACCTTGGATACTGCAGTGATAATCAGCATAGATCATCTCAGGGTGGCCTGATTAAAAAAAAAAAAAATTCTGGAGGAAATCTGATGTTTTGGACATTTGGAAAAATTATTGCTAGACATGTTACAGATCTGTTAGATCACTTGAAAAAATGCTAAAGAAAATTAAGCAAATAAACATTAAGGAAAAAAATTAAGGAACAGGAGAAAATTATAAGAAAAAACAGAAGCAAGTCATAGAACCACTTGTCTCACCAGTGCACACCGTTTACATTGGCTGTGTGTTAAACAAAAAAACTACTACATAATCATATTGCAGAGACAAAGAAGGGGAAGCAGGCGGTCACGGTGTATAAGGGAACTAAACTTTCAAATACTGTATTTGGAAATCAACAGACACTCTCTAACATTGATAAATCTAGAAGTAGCAGTAAGAGCTTCCTGTTTAGAAATGTGGGGTAAGTATTAGAAATAACAACGAGAAGAGTTGAAGTAGATGCTTCTGAAGAAGGAGAACTGGGGGTAGGGACAGGTAGGACAGAGGTTTTTTTTTTTAATACTATGGATTATTACATTATGTCCCTGTAGTTTTTATTATTCATTTTTTACAATAGAAAAGATTTCACGTTTCAAAGTCCAAAAGGTACAGTAAAAAGTCTACCTCCCTCGTTGCCCTCTGCCACCCAGTTCTCTGCAAAGGCAACCAATGTTGTTAGTTTCTTACATTCCAAAGATAATTTACTTCTGTCATTCTGAGAAAATAAAAATTAGCTTAAAATGAGTCAAGGTAAAAGAAAATCTGCCTAAGTATATAGTTTTCATGGTCCAATAAAATAAATTTAATCTCAATGGTATGATGCAACCCTTTTGGAAAGAGCATATAATGTCATAAATCCTTATGCCATCAAGAGTCATTTGTACCACTGCTTTAATAACAGCTTTTCTGGAAAAGGTAATCATTCCTTAAATTAAAAAAAAAATCAACACATTTATCATAACTATATCTTCCCTTTCTTTCTCAGAGGCATGGACCCCAGTTTTTAATTCTCTTATGCTTGCTGCCACTTTTAGAACAGGATACTGTTGACTTCCAGCCAAATCTTCTGCTCTCTAACTAACAATAGAGCTCTCTCCCAAAGCTAATGGTGAGTATGGCTGCTGGTTTATCTAAAAGACAATTACAGATATTGGTCAAGACTGGATGCAATTTTTTGGCATCTACCTTGTTATTAAGCACAATGCATTTCATCCAGTGGTTGGTAAGCACTTTTCCCCAAGGCTTCCAGAATTCATTTCCAAGCAGGGTATCTAGTGGCCAGAGGCTAGAAGAGACCTCTGAGGGCCAGAAGGGGGGTAGGGGGCTGGGACAGAGAGGGAGAAGCAGCATCTCAAAACCTGCCCTGTTTTATTGTAGAGGGAGGCCTAACTCCTTGACCATCATGTAATTTACCATATCCACAACCAAGCAGGCTCCAGAAAGTCTGTTAAATTTGGCCACACATTCATTCATCCAAACGTCAAATTTTATTGAATAGCATGTGTTAATGCCAGGCTATCTATGCTCAGAGACTATAGAGGCAAATGAGGCAGACGGAGGCTCACTGGCAAGCTGCTCTATTTATTTAGGCATGAGCAGGCACTGGGAATTGAACCCTGGACTACAGCAGGGCAGGCTAGAACTCTGCCACTAAGCCACTGTTGCCTGCCTTTTATCTATTTTTATAGACCTCTGAGCTGGAAACTCCCTTAGAAGTTTTCTTTCCAGATGGAGCCCAGAGATACTAAGCAACTGGCCCAAGGTCTCATTGGTATTTACAGAACAGAGATGAGAACTATCTTCCAATCTGATTGGAATCTATGCAGTAGATTATTTATTTTATTATTATTATTTTTGGCGGTCCATGAGCCAGGAATAGAACCCAGGTCTCCCGCATGGCAGGCAAGCATTACACTGCGGAACCACCCACACACCTGCAGTTGATTATTAAGGTGTAAAAGAGGAGTTAACAATGAAATTCTGCATCTCCTTTCACAATAAGGTTCTTGAAAATAGTCATTCAGCACTCCCAACTCACTGAACAGCTCTACCACATAAAAGGGAGCTGCCCTGGCAGGAACCTCCCGGGTCCTTGGGGCCAGCTGAATGGGCTGTGCAAGTGGACTGTGACAATAGGTAGGCTGGGGGGCGACCATGGCAATAAAACCTCAGGAAGTGATGGATAGACAGTGGAAACTGCCACAGGAGAAATACAGAGATGTAATAACCTGAACTCAAGCAAAAAAAAAAGACCCAGTGACATCCACAGGCAAGGTGGAAAAAGAGGGGGTCAGGGGTTTGTGGGAAGAAGAGAGAGAAGACCTAAAGTATCATCACTTAAGGCACTCCAAAGTAATCTCTGGGTGCAAGGTTTCCATAAGAATGGAAAGAATTGTCCTCAAGTGAAAAGTGTATTCTCTGATATCTTTAAGACAAGATTGAAAACCTTCTATCTCATCAAGAGCTTCTGATCCACAGGGAATAAAGCAATCGGGTATCTTTCAGAAGTAAACAGTAACTGAATGACACTCTTCTTTTGGAGACAGCAAGAAATAAACACATTTCACACAATTTTCAGAAGTAAGAATTAGGAACCGGAAATACTAGCACATGCCATTAATAGTAGAACAGATTGATTAGCTCAGTATTGATGCTAATTTAGTCACAGGGATTAAGGACAGGGAAACAATAGAAAAGAGGAAGAAATCCAAAGAGGGTTTTAGACAGGATTTAGAATTCAACAGAGAAGGAATAGGGTGGCTAGAGACACAAAGGAAAAAAAACAGGAAAGATAGAAAAAAGACATGCTCAGGAGAGATAAGCAACATTTCCAAGGAATAACATGAAGATTCTGCAGGGGTGCCATCACTCCTTCTCCGTCGCTCCAGCAGCTGTAAAGTTGGAATTTTCTGGTTCCACCATCATCCGTTCAAATGAGCCAAGTCTCCCGCCAGTTTTGGTGGGCAAGCCCAGACTCCAGGTTTGTTTTCTTCAGTTGGCAGAAAACCTGTCCAACTTTCTAGTGCAGTTATCTTCAAGTTCTTCTGCCTAGAGAATATTGTTAAACGATGTACTCTTTGCATGTATTTAAATTAACATCTACTTTTCCCCCTTAATATTAAATAACTACAGAGGATACGATTTCAAGTGTACATACATTATACATGAGCCTTAACTATATTTTTGTCAAAACATAGTAGCTGCAGATTTAGCTCATTCAACTTATGTATATGTCTGCTCTATAATCGAATTGGCAAATCCAGTCCTCAAGGTCAAACCCGTCTGCCTAATCAGGCTTCCTTTTTCTCAGAAGTCTGACTGCATTTTAAAATTCAAATAGATATGTGAATACCTGTTCCTGGACCACCACATCACTATACAAAAAAGATAGGGCCAGAGGGTCTGCTTGCCCATTTCTTGGATGCCCCAGAGGGTTTTATGCTCCAGGAGCCTTCCTTTGGAAGTGCTGGGAGAGGCGAATGGTCAGGCTTTTCTTGGTGTGGTGGAAGGAGAGATGGAAGATTGCAGGCTCCTTCTCATACAGATCAGCGTTTGGAAGGACATATGGAAGCTGAGCATCTGGAAACCCGGGATGTGCCCCCTGCAAGCCCTTGCTGCCTCCCAGGAACATGAGTACCCCAAATAGAGATGGTCATTCCACCGTCCCATGGCTCTGCAACGTTCTGTTCTTTTTTTGCTCCGGACGCAGTCCCCACTCTTCTCCATTTCCCCAAACCCAGTCACTCCTGGGAATACTCTCCCATATCCTTCCCTTTCAACCCTGTTTCCCCCCTACTGTCATAGCTCTCCCAAGAAGTGGCTTTTTATTTTCTCGCAACCCAGAGTAGACAGATGATTATTAATTTTTCTTGTAAAATCTCCCTCTTGTAAAAAAAAAATCTCTGCTCTGTCACTGATGGGAATAAAAATTGGGACAATTTCTTCACCAAAACTGCAAATACCCATATCTCTGGCCCAGAAATTCCACTTCTGGGATTTATCCTACAAATACATTCACATACATAGAAAACTATAAGTATAAGAGGCTTATCAACCTTAGCGTTGCTTGTCATAGCAAAAGTTTGGAAATAATTCTCTCTCAGTAGAGTAGTAGTTGAACGAATTTATGATTTATTTATCCAATGTGGTCTTTCTTAGCCAGAAAAATGAGGAAGCTTTTCATGGACTGATATAGAACAATACATTGCGGAAGAGCAAAACCTGTATATATTACCACTGTGTTAAAAAATATATATATACACACACATACTATGCAAATATACATACAAATTTGCTTGCAAAATTCACAGACTAGCTCAGGGAAGATTCCTGAGAAGCTGATAATATTGCTTGTCCCTGGAGATTGGGTTAGGAGAGAGGCTTTTCAATCTTTGTCCTTTAATATCTCTTTGAGTTTGAGGAATGAAACATTTTTTTACTAGTAAATTAACTTAAAACTTAAAAATCAAAGAACAAAAGCCCTGATTCTTTGAGGCTCATCCTATTATGTCCCTCTCCCCTTCTTGTTGGCTGCAGATTTCTGGAAGATACCACATATCAAGTTAAAGGAGTTTCCTTTCATTCCTGTTTTGCTAGGAGATGCCTTTTTTTTTCCTTTTTAAATTTAATTAATATAAGAATGGCTATTGAAGTGTATCAAATATTTCTTTGGCATCTAGTGAGATGATGATACGTTTCTTTCTTTAATTTGCTAATGTACTGAATTATAGTAATAGATACCTAAATGTGGAATCATTTTTCCATTCCTGGAATAAGCCAATGATATATTATGCTTTTAATCTGCTGCTGGATTTCATTTGTTAGGAATTTATTAGGATTTTCTTTTCATCTATATTCTTAGGTAGACTCGACCAATCATTTCTTTTCATTTATTAATTTTGTTATCAGGGTTATGTCAGACATAAATGAGCTGAAGAGATGTACATCTTTCTCTATGCCGTAGAACAAATCATGTAACAGAAACTCCCCCTGTTCTTGGGAAAGAGGCTTTTTATGCCCCTTGATGTCACAGCAGTTAGCCATGGACTGGACCCCGTGGCAACCTGCCATGAGAGTGGGGTCTGGGCACAGGTAGCTGCCACACGGGCAGAGCAATTTGTAATTCTTTACTATAATTTATCAGCCTCTTCCTCCTGCTCTTCCCTCTGTGCAGTGAAGTGCTCTCTGGAGTTTCGGAATCGTTATTTCAGATAGTTCCTGCCTGGTTAATAGTTGTTTTGGGGTAAAGACTGCGTCCTGTCTACTCTGCCATCTTCCCCAGGAGTACCCTCCAAAACATTTTCTACACTTATTTTTCATATATTAATTTTTGTGGAGTTGTTATTCCCTGACTGCAACAACTCCACAAAAATTAAAATATGAAAGTGCCAGTTGTTATTTCCTGAATTTAATTTTTGTGGAGTTGTTTCATTTTTGTGGAGTTGTTGCAGTCAGGGAATAACAACTGGCACACTGTTCTAGCTTGCTAGCTGCTGGAATGCAATATACCAGAAACGGAATAGCTTTTAACAAGGGGGAATTTAATGAGTTGCTAGTTTACAGTTCTAAGGCCGAGAAAACAAGTCTATAGAAATGTCCAGTCAAAGGCATCCAGGGAAAGATACCTTGGTTCAAGAAGGCCGATGAAGTTCAGGGTTTCTCCCTCAAGTGGAAAGGCACATGGTGAACACGGTCAGGGTTCCTCTCTCATCTGGAAGGGCACATGGCGAACATGGCGTCATCTGCTAGCTTTCTCTCCTGGCTTCCTGTTTCATGAAGCTCCCCGGGAGGCGTTTTCCTTCTTCATCTCCAAAGGTCACTGGCTGGTGGACTCTGCATTTCGTGTCGTTCTGCTCTCTCTGAGTCTCTCACTCTCCAAAATATTTCCTCTTTTATAGGACTTCAGAAACTAATCAAGACCCACTCAAATGGGTGGAGACATGTCATCCCCTAATCCAGTTTAACAAACATTCTTGACTAAATCACATCATCCAGGGAAATGATCTCATTACAGCTTCAAACATACAGTATTGAATAGGGATTATTCTACCTTTATGAAATGGGATTTATATTAAAACATGGCTTTTCTTAGGGGGCATACTTCCTTTCAAACCAGCACACACACCCAAATTGGATAATTTGAGGAGAGTTTAATAATGGAATTCTCTGCAAAGGCTGGGTGGCGTAGGGGAGTGAAAGGGGCTAGTACTGGCGGGCATCTCAGTCTGAGACCTAAATGGGTGGGGTAAAGCAGGGTCCAGAACTTGGAAGGGAAGACTCGTGGAGAGGGCCTTCTTAGAGGAGCTCAGACCTGAAGAAGAGAGGCACAGACAGACAGACAGCCTGCAGAGAGGAGACACAAGTGAAGATTCCTGTCTCCTTCTCTTCTCTCCCACCCATCTCCAGCTGGTGCTCCCCACTGGCCAGACTCAACTGGGAACCCCTGGGTGTAGTCTGTAGAGCTCAGTCTCTAGGACACAGTGCAGGGTGGGGAAGGGTGAAGGTACTGGAGAGCCAAATGGAAGAAATCCCGGGCAAAGTGTCTTTTTCAAAGCACAAGCATTTGCTTTTATTGATGCTTGTTTATCCTATTTTTTGTTTGTTTCCTATTTTATCTTTCTTTTTGCCTGTGTTTATTAATTCCTTTTCTCTAATTTCTTTGCTTTGTTTAATTGCTTTTTTATAGATTAGTTTATTTTCAATCTGCTTTTTGAATTATGTGGTTTTCCTTTGTGCCTCGATACATGGTCAAAATTTAGTAATGGCCCAGGTTACAGTGAAAAAATGTATTTTCATTCAGAAATACTCATTGAGTGTCAACTATGTGCCAGGGGCTGTTCTAAGTTCTCGGATCCATCAGTGAAGAACGGAAAAATCCCTTCCTTAATGGAACTTTCATTATAGTGGGAGGGGAAAGATGATAAGAAATATTGTAATAAATAAGCAAATTATAGAGTAATGTTAGATGTTCTATGGAAAGTGATACATGTTTTCAAAGAAGTGGAGTAGGACAAATGGAATGGGGAGTGCACAGTGGGAGTACAGATTCCAGTTTATTATAGGATGGTCGGGGTAGAACCATTGAAAGGATGGCATGGTGCGAGGGAAGGGGAGGTGTCTCTCTGTGTGTGTGTGTGTGTGTGTGTGTGTGTGTGTGTTTGTGTGTGATGTTCTTGCATGGGCCTTGTAGGACATTTAAGACTTTTGTTTTATCCTAGAGAAATGTGGGTTTTTTTGTGTGTGTGTCCAGAGTGTTTATTGGGGCTCAATCACACAAATCTGTTTGGCTGCTCCTGTGGCTGGCCTCAGTCTTCAGTCCCTCAGGCAGTTAAGCGACAAGGCATGACCTAAAACCCCCACCCTAAATCACATTGTTAACAATTTAGTGAGCCAAGGTCCCCCACTGACAAACTAAAACAATCCTATTAGGCAGGATATTCCAAGAGTTTAGAGAGTGCTCCTCAATCTATAAAGAAAGGCAAGGGCTTTTGGGGCAAGGTTAAATTCTTTACTATACATCTCCTCAAGTTAATGGTTTTACATTTCCTTAATGCTCGTAAAATTGTTACAGTCGATGAAGCTGCAATTTCCAATGAGTAAAGTCATCTTAAAATAAAAGAAAGCATATAATTTCAACCACACTTGCTCATTGTTTATCTGCAAAGGCTGTCCCAATAGACATAATCTTCTGTCCATTATTTACAAATTAAATTTGAAGTTTTCAACTTCCACTCTATTCAATTATAAGCTTGCAGTTACAAATGATTAAAGGCTGTAATTGTCCTGATTTCATTAGACAGTGCTTCCATTTTAGGCACTTCCATTTTAGATTTCCTGTGAGCCTGGCACTCTCCAGCTGTCAAGTGTGGTTTACAGTATTCAGTTTCATTCCTTTAATACTTGTTACAAGCCCTGGGCATTGTTGAGACAGACTCAGTTTACAATGAGGCTTTGATTTATTGTATATAAATGTGTGTATATATACATGTATGCGGGTACGTATATATATATTTTTTTCTTTTACCAAAAAATGATCTTCCAGGTCTTATGGAAACCTTAAAAAGAGTTTTAATTCTTCTCCCCTTTTTATTGTTGATATTATTGTTGCTTGCTCTCTGGTCATAATATTAAACGACTGAATAATAATTGAATGAAAGCTACTATCCACTATACAGATAAGCTTGACACATTACATAGTGATAATTGTAACCCACCTCCCCCTCCTGCTATCTTGCCCAGATGCTGCCCAGGGCAGTGGACCATCTCCAGCTGCTGGGAGTGTTAGCAGCTAATGGCTCACATCTGCCCACTTCAGACAATTTCCCTGGCAGAAAAAGAGCCACTGGCCTGGAGTATCATACCCTCAGTTCACCCAGGACTGCCCACAAACCCTGATCAACTGACATGGGGGTACTGAAGTCTGGCCCTCTTGCCTCAAGCTAGGATCAACCTCGTGGCATAATTCATGCTCCTGCCATCACCATGGAATAAGACGAAGCTGACTCCAGCTTTTGAGATCATTTTTTTACTTAGCTCCTTCCCCTGCCCCATCCTGTTTCCCTCCCTCCTCTTTTCTACTGAGAATACTCCCTCTATAAATCCTAAATCCCTAATACCTATCTCAGTCTCTGCCTGGAGGCAGCCTGGTTGCCACACCATCCCCGCCAGATGTTCTGAAGCACTGCATGAAGACGGAGACTGATCTAGCTGAGTCACAGGAAAGGACATTGATGTTAAAACACAAACTCCATGAGGGCAGCGAGGCTTCTCTGTTTTGTTCCTCATCCACCCCCAGCACTTAGCACAATGCTAACCATATGGAAGCTGCTCAAGGCATCCTGGGATCAGGCAATGTGGTTTTCGCAGAGCAAGCTTCATGGAGTTACTTTTATAAAGATACGCAGGTATGCCCTTTGGTGGAATCTTTTATTTGGACTACTCTGAAATCCCAACTTTTATTTTGGGGAACTGCCCCTCTCCATCTTTTGCTTCTGAAGGGGCTGACCTGGCCCCACCACTGCCTGGCAGTGAAGACAACGACATGGAAGGCAGAATTAGTGAGCTTGTTTGAGCTTTTAGATTCAGCTGTGTCTAGAAGAATTTATAACTTTAAATCTTCAGTCTAATGAGCCAATAAATTGTCTTTTTATGCTTAAGTTAATTTGCACTGTGTTTCTGGCACATGTAGCCCGAACAGTCTGAACTAAGAATATATGCCCCTGTTTAAATTGCAAAATATCTTCCCTTTCGACCTACCCCATCCCTATAAACCTTACATCTCAAGCAGGTGATGGGGCAGATGAGAGAAGAGAACTTACCTATGAAACCTGATTTTTGCTGCCAATTTGGAGAAGTCCAGCCAAGAGAGGTATTTGTCCTTAGGCATCTTATCTGATGAAATCTGTATCTTTGATAAGCACTTGCAAACTGCCATCTAGATCAAAACACTCTATCTGACCTCTTCAGGCCAGAAAATATTGAATAGAATCCTAAAGTGGCCTTCCTAGTGTCTACTTCAGAGAAGGAGAGGTAGGAGTCATATTGAACACGGCCAGAAAAATTTGGCTTGAATTGTTCAATATATCAAGAAGAAACAAGTAACAAAACCTAGAACTGGTAAGTGAGGTTTGATCAAAAAGATGTTTTCACTCTTAAGCATTAGTGAACTTTTTCTCCCTAAGATAGAACAGTGAGTCAACTATATTTAGCCTTCCCTGGAGTAGGTCTTAGGAAGAAATAAAAATAAAAAAGAGCCACAAACCCTTAATTCTGATGTCTCAGCCACAGTGCCATCAAGTTCCCCAGGGATCCAACAACTGAAAATATGGAATAGGGTGACAGCAGTTTAGTTATAGTTAAATCACATCCTCTGTGTGCCATGACTATCACATGTTATGAGAGGCCTGTGCTGAGGCTAAGGGTGGAAAACAGGCCAAGTAGAGATTGTTCTTTGGCTTCTTTGCTCCAAAACTCAAATTCTGTTTGTTGACTGCTCAATTTATTGAACCATAAGGAAGGACAAAGGAGAGTTTCAGTAAACATTTCTCCAGCCCCAATTTCTCAAGCTAAATTGGGGAAATGCCTCCTAGAACACAATAGCTTGCCTCAACTCCATTTGAATAACTTCTTTTTAAAAATTGTTCTTTTGAAAAATATTTTGAGTTCTTCTATAGTTGCCTGTTAGATTGCATGGAATGATTTTTTATTTTGTTTGGAAATAAATGAAAGAAATTGATTTCAAGTCAGGTTAAAGAAGGGTTTGAATAAGGACAAATCATTCTAAAGGGTGAGACATAGATGAATATTCCTCAATGATCAAGTTGAAGAAATTTTTAGTGAGGGATCCAGCCAGAGAAGTGACAAGGAATGACTAATGTAAGACAAATTCCAATGCATGTATCTGGGTACAAAAAGAACAAGAAAGAACCCAAATGTCCTTCAGTGGATGAATGGATGAACAAATTGTGGTACAGTGAAGTATTAGTCATATAAAGGAATGAAGTACTGATACATATTACAATGTAGATGAACTTTGAAAACATTACGCTAAGTGAAAGAAGTCAGACATAAAGGGTCATTTATTATATAATTCTGCTTATATGAAACACCTAGAATGTGTGAATCTACAGGTGCGTGGTTGCCCGAGGCTGGGTGGGGGAAAGAAAAACTACTTAAATGGGTACCAGGGTTTCCTTTTGGGGTAATGAAAATATTTTAGAATTCAATGAAAATAGTGGTTGCAAAATATGCTAATGGGAGAAACTGCAGTTCCAGAGAGACACACATCAAACAGGATTGAAAATGGACACTTCAACGGGATTCATGATAGACCCACCGATGAGCCCGCTGGTGCCCGGCTGGGCAGAGGGGCCCCTGGGAATCCCCAGCTGCACTCTTTCATCCACATGGGTGATTCCAGCATGAAAACGATACCACAAGAACAAGCAGATCACAGCTTTCCATCTCAGATTTCGGGGCCTCTGATGATCAGAATGGCCCCAGAGAATCCCCAGCCTGACCCTTTTATCAATATGCATGAATCAAGCATGTGCTTAGTACCTCAGCATCAAGCTAATTCCTTAATGTGGAGGAAGCATCATGACTGCTCCTTATTCTCCCACAAATAGCATGAAGAATCGGAAACTCTGTTCAGCCAGACCATGTTTCCAGGTAAAAATATGCAGAAGGAATTGGCTTTGAAACATAGAGGAGTCAAGAGTGAAGGACTGATACCCTGATGCATGCTTGGTACTCTGTCCAAGTCATACCCTACTAATCAGCCTGAAAATTCCCTCCTTACCCCATTAATAACATTTCATTTATTGGGTTAAAAAAAAAATATATATATATACATAGTATATTCACTGGTAATATATATATATATGTCATTGAATTGTTCACTTTAAAATGATTAATTTATGTTATATAAACTTAACCTCGATAAAAAAAGAACAGGAAAGGGCATCCCCAACCCTATTGTCAACACCTCTTGGGCAGGGCAAGCATATTTCCTGGCAGGAGGAACAGACATTACAGCTGGAACTTTTATCCCAGGCTCCATCAATCAGGGCAAGAGGCACCTCTGGTCTGATCGACCTTGGCAGGCCCTCCCAGGACCCTCTGCTCTGAGGAAGCCTGTTGAGCCCAGGCCCCCCAACCCAGCAGTTCCCATCTGTTCCTTGCCTTGTACAATTCCCAGTATGGCATCCACTAATTTGTTGCTGACCCTCAGAATCATATACCTCAAATCTGACTGACATAGGTGAGTATGATATTCCAAGGAAAAGAAATGTGAAGTGGCTAGGGATGGTGGCTAAGAATAACTCACTTTCACACACTCACACACTCATGGTGGGAATATGAATTGATTCAGATATTCTAGGAAGCAATTTAGCAACGTTTCCAAAGCCTTTGAAATGTTATCTTTTGGCCTAGTTATTGCACTTCTACATTTGTTCTCAGGAAATAGATGGTTAATCAGGCAAATACTCTGCTATGTAGAAGTTCATGCCAGTATTACTTATAAAAGCAAAACATTGGAGACAACCAAAAAGTCCCCAAATAGGAAATTATGATATATTCAAGCACTGCAATACTGCATTCTCTCTCTAACAAATAGTCATTTATTATCTCTCAAGGTTTCGGTCAGACAAGACAGAGTGGGGGTGGCTTATCTCTGCTTTGTGATATCTGGGTCCTCAGCTGGAGAGCTTAAAGAAAGGCTGAAACATCTGAAGGCTCATCTGAAACCATGTTGGCAGTTGTTACTCATGTCAGCTAGCAGTCTAACCGCATCTGTCAGCTGGAACATTCACATGTGTTCTTTTCATGTAGCCTGGGTTTCCTCATACAGTGAAATCCAGTGGCATAGTTCCAAAGGTGAAAAGAAAGAGTGAGCCAGGCAGAAACCATGTTGCCTTTTATGACCGAGCTTTGGAAGTCATACGGTGTCATCTACGCTACAGTCTACTGATGGTGGTAGTTATGAAAGTCTGACCAGGTTCAAAGGGAGGAATACAACTAATCCATTTTAAAAGAATATTTAATGGCATGGTAATGTGGTCATGGTATATTATCAAGTAAAACAATCAGAATGTAGAACAATGTGTACAGTATGACCCCAGTCTGGAGGAAAAAGGTATGGATGTTTAGATATTAACAATGAATATCATTAGGTTGTGGGATTACAGAAAATATTTATTTTTTTCTTTATGGTTTTCTGCATTTTCCAGTTATCACATAAGTGTATGTCAATTTTGTAATTAGATGATGAAAGCATAATAATAATAATAACAAATACTTAATAAATATTATTTTAAACAGAATGAGGAAGATGGTGGAATAGGATAGGCTAAGTTCACCCCTACATCGAGGAACAACTAGAGAAAGGACAGAAAATGACAAGGACAGTGGTTCCAGGGTAAAAGTGACCAGAAAGGGATTTCTACATTACCTGGGAAGGACCTGGATGAAAAAGCAGAGAAAATACAACTGAGAAGATGGGGGTGAGTTTATCTGCACCTGGCATGGGCAGCAATGCGCAGGTCGGAGCAGGTGCCATAGGATTGGCACACTTTTGCACTCCCACCTCTGCAGCCAGCTTGGGAGATCTTCCATCTCAGGTTTGCAGTCAGGAGCTCCCGTATGGGGACCCAGAAGCTAGCAGACTTAGTTTACCTATGCACAGAGACCTTGCTGCCGTGCACAGTGCCTACCCCCCACCCCTGAGGCAGTCCGCTGTGGGCACCTGGTTTGGGGGAAGCTTGGGGACCCTCCTATCAGGAGGAGAAGAGAGATGCAGAGAAGAACCAATTTGACAATTGGCTGGTGAGACACTTTGGGTCCTACTACCTCTATCTTTCCTCCACAGAGGCCTGGAATGCTCACAGCATGCCTGGGTGGAGAGGTAGGGATGAGAGAGTGGACTGTGCTGCAGCACTGAGCACTCCTGGGCTGACTGTGGGCAGGGGAAGTTGAAATCCTCAGCTTCACAGCCCCAGGTCATTCCACGTGAAAGCCTAGGAATCACTAGACCCACTGTGCCCACACTCAGACTCACTGCTGAGGTGCACACTACCCACCCCCAACCCCCTACCCCCACAGTTGACAGCCTTCAGCATACACAGAGACCTGGGGCCTTGACCCGATTTGCACCCAGCGTCCATCCTGCCTAGCTGGCTGCTGCAGTCCGGAGAGGCAGACCTGTGGTGAAGAAATGGCCCAAGAGTGCCATCTGCTGGGAAGGTAGGGAAAATACACTTTGACAAACTGCCTTTCTCCCTAGCTTTTAACAGATCCTCAATTGAGTTGCAACTCCTGCATGAGGTCCCAGCCTTGATTCGGTGGAGAATTACTGATCAGCCAAGTACAAAAGGAAACTGTACTGGTTTGAAGATGTCATGTACTCCAGAAAACTCAAGTTCTTTTTCCTAATCAAATCTTGCAGAGCAGACGTATTGTTTATGGTGGAAACTTTGATTGGATTGTTTCCATGGAGATGTGACATACTCAACTGTGGGTGTGACTTTTAATTGGATTGTTTTCATGGAGAGGTGATACACCCAATTGTGGGTTGGACTTTTTGACTGGATGGAGATGTGAACTCTACTCATTTAAGGTATCCCTTGATTAGTTTACTGGTGTCCTTTAACAGGGGAAACATTTTGGAGAAAGCTCAGAAGCTACAGAGACACAGAAATTTGTGTGTGTCTAAACCCCAGGAGATGCCAGGAGCTGAGAGAGCTGACAGAAGCTAGACAGAAACCAGAGCCCAGCCGACATTGTCATGTGCCTTTCCATGAGATGCTAAGCAAGCCAGAACGTGGAGAGAGCCAAGGGAAGCTGTGCTGGTTTGAAAGGATGTATGGACCCTA
Source organism: Myrmecophaga tridactyla (assembly GCA_004026745.1). NCBI lineage: Eukaryota > Metazoa > Chordata > Mammalia > Pilosa > Myrmecophagidae > Myrmecophaga > Myrmecophaga tridactyla. The sequence goes on from PVIY010003087.1 coordinate 88,787, forward strand.
GAAAAGCCTTGTTTTAATCAAAATTCCATTTCGTAAAGGCAGAATAATCCCTATTCAATACTGTATGTTTGAAACTGTAATCAGATCATCTCCCTGGAGATGTGATTTAATCAAGAATGGTTGTTAAGTTGGATTAGGTGATGACATGTCTCCACGCATTTGGGTGGATCTTGATAAGTTTCTGGAGTCCTATAAAAGAGGAAACAATTTGGAGAAAGTGAGAGATTCAGAGAGAGCAGAGAATGCTGCAACACCACGAAGCAGAGGGTCCACAGCCAGCGACCTTTGGAGATGAAGAAGGAAAATGCCTCCTGGGGAGCTTCATGAAACAGGAAGCCAGGAGAGAAAGCTAGCAGGTGACGCCATGCTCACCTTGTGCCCTTCCAGCCGAGAGAGAAACTGTGACTGTATTCCCCGTGTGCCATCTCACTTGAAAGAGAAACCCTGAACTTCATCGGCCTTCTTGAACCAAGGTATCTTTCCCTAGATGCCTTATATTGGACATTTCTATAGACTTGTTGTAATTGGGACATTTTCTTGGCTTTAGAACTGTTAACTAGCAACTTAGTAAATTTCCCCTTTTAAAAGCCATTCTGTTTCTGGTATATTGCATTCTGGAAGCTAGCAAACTAGAACAGAAAGAAGCTAAGAGAAGAAATCCAGTGTTTGCCCCAGAGAAGCTAGGAAAAGAACAGCAGATGTTGGCCACATGCCTTCCCATGTGACAGAGGAAACCTGAATGCCATCCAGCCCCTTCTTTGGAGTCAAGGGATTTTCTCTGGATGCCTTAGTTTGGACATTTTTAAGCCTTAGAAATGTAATCTTGTAAGTAAATAAATTCCCTTTATAAAAGCCATTCCATTTCTGGTATATTGTATTCTGGCAGCATTAACAAAGTAAAACAAAGACCATTCTTGCAAACCCAAGCAACTACAAAATCTTCGATGAGTGAGGGAAATCAACTTTCAAAATAACCTTCTCAAGATAAACAAATGTTATGAAGTCAACAGAAAATCACAAAGAACATGAAAATGCAAGAAAATATGAACAATCTAAATAACCAAATTAAAAAGCCAGGGAGACACAGAATTGGAAACAACTAATCAAACATGTTCATACAAATCTCCTAAATAACTTCAATCAGTTGGCTAAAGACATATAGGATATCAAGAAAACACTAGAGGAGCACAAAGAAGAATTTGAAAGAATAAATAGAAAAATAGCAGATCTTAGGGAAATGAAAGGTATTGTAGATCAAACTAAAAATATACTAGAGACATACAACAGCAGATTTGAAGAGGCAGAAGGAAGAATAAGTGAACTAGAACACAGGGCAAATGAATTTGAATGCCCAAAAGAACAAATGGTGAAAAAGATGGAAAATTTGGATCTCAGGGAAATGATAAACAACCTGAAGTCTGCAAATATAAGACTCATTGGTGTCCCAGAAAGAGAAGAGAAAAATAAAGTGGTAGGAAGATTATTTGAGAAGATAATTGGAGAAAACTTCCCAACTCTTATAAAAGACATAAATATGCAAATCAAAGAAGCCCAACAAAGCCAAATAGAATACATCCAAATAGACCCACTCTAAGACACATTAATTAGACTGTCAAATGTTGAAGAGAAGCAGAATGTCCTGAAGGAAGCAAGAGAGAAGCAATTCACCACATAAAAGGGAAGCCACTAAGTTTGGACGACTCAACAGGCACCATGGAAGTGAGAATGCAGTGGTATGATATATTTAAGATTCTAAAACAGAAAAATTGCCAGTCAAGAATTCTTTATCCAGTGAAGTTGTCCTTCAAAAGTGAGGGAGCCATTAAAATTTTCAGAGAAAACAAATGCTGAGATAATTTGTTAACAAGAAACTTGCCATGCAAGAAATACTAAAGGGAGTTCTGTTGGCTGAAAAAAAAGACAGGAGAGAGAGGTCTGGAGGAAGGTACAGAATTGAAGAGTAATAGTAAGGATAACTTAAAGGATAAATGAGAGAGACGGGAATAATAGATCTGACAAAAATCAAAGGATAAGATGGGAAATTCAAGAACTGCCTTCAATGTAATAACTTGGAATGTTAATGGACTATGCACCCAATTGAAAGACAGAGATTAGCAGAATTGATTAAAAAAATATGATCCATCTATATGCTGTTTACAAGATACTCATTTTAGACCTAAGGAGACAAATAAATTGAAAGTGAAAGGATGGAAAAAGGTATTCCATGCAAGTTGTAATCAAAAGAAAGCAGGAGCATCTATACTAATATCAGACAAAACAGACTTTAAATGTAGATGTCATAAAAGACAAGGAAGGACAATACATATTAATAAAAGGGACAATTCATCAAGAAGAAATAACAATCATAAATGTTTATGCACCCAATTAAGGAGCTCCAAAGCACATGAGGTAAACATTGGCAAAACTGAAGGGAGCAGTAGATGTTTCAAGAATAATAGTGGGAGACCTCAATATCCCACTCTTTTCTATAGATAAAATAACCAGACAGAAGATCAATAAGGAAATAAAGACCCTAGACAATATAAAAATTGAATTAGACCTAACAGACAGAAATAGATCATTACACCCCCAAAACACCAGGACATACATTCTTCAGGATAGATCACATTCTGAGTCACAAAACAGGCCTTAATAAATTTAAAAAGATTGAAATTATTCAAAGCACTTTGACCACAATGGAATGAAGCTGGAAATCAATAACCACAAAAGAACCAGAACTTTCACAAATATATGGAGGTTATGGAGGTTAAATAATATACTTTTTTAAAAAAATATTTTTATTGTAAAAACTTAACATGCAAACATACAAACATTCTTGACATACAAACATTCCATACGTGGTGTACAATCAGTATCATCACATAGTTATGTATTCACCATGATCATTTTTTGAACATTTGCATGACTCCAGCAAAAGAAATAAAAAAGAAAAAAGAAAAAACTCATACATATCATACCACTTACCCCTCCCTTTCATTGACCACTAGTATTTCAATTTATTTTAACATTCATTCTCCCTATTATTTATTTTTTTCCATATTTTTTACTCATACCCTAGATAAAAGGAGCATCAGACACGAGGTTTTCACAATCACTCAGTCACATTGTAAATGCTATATCTTCACACAATTATCTTCAAGAAACAAGGTTACTGGAACACAGCTCTACTGTTTCAAGTACTTCCCTTTTGCCACTCACATACACCATAAACTGAAAAGGGATATCAATATAATGCATAAGTATAATCTCCAGGAGAACCTCTCAACTTGTTGAAATTTCTCAGCCACTGACACCTTATTTTTTCTCATTTCCCCCTTTTGGTCAAGAAGGTTTTCTCAATCCCTTAAAGCTGGGTCCCAGCTCATCCTGAGATTTCTATCCCATGTTGCCAGGGAGATTTACACCCTGGGAGTCATGTTCCACATAAGGGACACTTGCCATGTCAGCTTAGAGAGAGAGGCCACATCTGAGCAACAAAAGAGGTTCTCTGGGGGTGAGTCTTAGGCCTAATTTTAAGCAGGCTTGGACTATCCTTTTCAGAAATAATTTTCATAGGGGTGAACGCCAAGATCAGGGGCTTGGCCTATTGATTTGGTTGTCCCTACTGCTTGCAAGAGAATAAAAAATTCTCCAAATGGGGAAGTTTAATCTTTCTCTCTTTCTCCCCATGCCCCTAGAGGGAACCCCACAAATACTTCTTTATTTGCTGTCCATATCATTCTGAGATTCATCGGGGCACCACACTAACCTGGACAACAAAATCTCATGCACTATTCAAGACTCCCTGTACTTATGGTGTTCAACTAAACTGACCGTACAAGTAAATAATATACTCCTAAATTGCCAGTGGGTCTGTTCTAGTTTGCTGCCTGCTGGAATGCAATATACCAGAACTGAAATGGCTTTTAAAAGGGGAATTTAATAAGTTGCTAGTTTACAGTTCTAAGGCCGAGAAAATGTCCCAATTAAAACAAGTCTATAGAAACGTCCAATCAAAATTATCCAGGGAATGATACCTTGGTTCAAGAAGGCCAATGAAGTTCAGGGTTTCTCTCTCAAGTGAGAAGGCACATGGCGAACACAGTCAGGGCTTCTCTCTCAGCTGGAAGGGCACATAGTGAATACAGCTTCCTCTCCTGGGTTCCGTTTTCATGAAGCTCCCCAGGAGGCATTTTCCTTCTTCATCTCCAAAGGTCACTGGCTGGTGGACTCTGCTTCTCGTGGCTATGTCGTTCTTCTTTTATTGGCTTCCAGTAAACTAATTAAGACCCACCCAAATGTTTCCTCTTTTACAGGATTCCAATAAACTAATCAAGATCCACCCAAATGGGTGGAGACATGTCTCCACCTAATTCACTTTAACAACCACTCTTGATTAAGTCACATCTCCAGGGGGATGATCTAATTACAGTTCCAAACATACAATACTGAATAGGGATTAGAAGAAATGGTTGCCTTTACAAAATGGGATTAGGATTAAAACATGGCTTTTCTAGGGTACATACACCATTTCAAATCAGCACAGGGTCAAAAGAGAAATTCCAAGAGAAATCAGTAAATATCTGGAGAAGAATGAGAATGAGAATACAACATGTCAAAACTTATGGGATGCAGTCAAAGCAGTGCTGACAGGGAAACTTATTGCACTAAATGTCTACATTAAAAAAGAAGGGAGAGCAAAAATCAAGGACTTAATTGTTCACCTGGAGGAACTAGAGAAAGAACAGCAAACTGACCCCAATGCAAATAGAAGAGAAATAACAAAGATTAAAGTAGAAATGAATTGGAGAACAAAAAGCAATAGAGGAAATCAGTAAAATAAAAAGTTGGTTCTTTGAGAAAATCAGTGAAATCAATGGACCTTTAGCTGGGCTCACTAAGAGAAAAGAGAAAGGATGCAAATAAGTAAAGTCAGAAATGAGAGGGGGATCATTAGCACGGACCCTGAAGAAATAAAAAAAATCATAAGAAGATACTATGAACAACCGAATGCCAACAAACTAGACAAATTAGATGAAATGGGCAATTTCCTAGAAATGGTTATAATCTAAAACTGTCTTCTAGATATAGAGATACTAACAAAGAGCCCTTCCCTTTGCCCTTCCTCTTCTTTCTCTTTCACCATTTCAATAACTAAGTACAGAATTACATCTAGCTCCAAGAGATGGATTAGCAAAGCCACTCCCAGAAGACAGTCCTTCCTATAAACTAATACAAGAACATTTCTATAGGGACTATCACTCTACCTCTATTTTTAATATATTTTGGACATTAAGACTTATACTTTAATACACAGCAATAACTAAAATGCCTAAATAGAACAATGGTCAGACTATCTGAATTTGTCTAACAACTCATGTGCAAAGAACTTCCTTCCATGCCCCCCAACTCCCTCAGCGTATTGCTCCAAGCCATTTAGTTTATCAATGTCATTTCCATGTATTAACAAAAATATTTAAAGTATTGTTTTACACTCTCTGTTTTTAATATATGTTGAATAAACCTAAGCATCTAGAACGACTAGATGTTTAAAATAAGGACTTAAATTTGTCACAATATACACAGTACAATAGCTACTACTCTGTAAATTCTGGAAAGAACCACTTTCTCACCTCTAATTCTTTACTCAACTCCTAACAATATGGCTTCTTGCCTATTTCAGTGCTCTGTAAAAGGTCATCAGTGGTTGCCTGATTGACAAATGCAGTGGAACCAGAGGTCACAACCAGAGGACTATAGGTGGGCTTTGGTCCATGGATAGATTTCTTCTGGGATTCATAGTGCTTCTAAAATTTTGAATGGATTCTGGAACTTTAAAAATTGGGAAAGTTCATTAAAATGCAGGTTTTCAGCTTCTCTTTAAAAATTGGAAGGTCTAACAATATTAGCTCCATCTTCTTGCATGGTAACAGACTCTTGAGTAGAGTAGCAGCTAGTTGCTAATTAGAAGATGTAGGCTGTCCAGGATTCCTGGTGCCCCACCTGAATTCTTCATCCACTGGCCTTGGCTTATAGATATTTGAGTTTGAGACCCTCAATTTTAGTAAAGCCACTTACTAAATGTGATGGATTGCATCATTTCCCCCACAAAGACATGTTCAAGTCATAACCCCCAGTCCTATGGATATGAACTCACTTGCAAATAGGATTTTTGAAGATGTTACTAGGTAAGGTAAAGTCAAACTGAATAGAAGTGAACCTTAGTCCAATATAACTTGAGTCCTTATAAGCAGAGGAAATTGGATGCAGTAACAGTAGGAGACAGGAAGAGAGAGACGGCCATGCATCAGAGGCAGAGACTGAGTGATGAATTACTAGCCAGCCACCACCAGAGTCCTGCAGGCTTTAGAGAAAGGATAGTTCTGCCAACACTTTGATTTGGAACTTCTAACCTTCAAAACTGTGAGACAACGAATTCCCGTTGTTTACACAAATTAGTCTCTGGTACTTTGTTGTAGCAGCATTGGCAAACTAAGACACCAAGGTGAAGACTTAAAATGGGTCTTCGTTTGAATTTTCCTCAAAGAAGACCCTGAGACTAGATGTGGGTGCAAGCAGTTTGAAGAGTGATCCCAGAACGAGGGAGGAAGTGAGTCAGAGAAAGAGGAAAGCCAATAAAAGGTGCATTAATGAGCAGGATGCTGCTTTGGGCAACTGGGCTCCACCCTCTAGGGAACTTCTGGGAGACTAAGTTGAACCAAATGTGAGCCAGTGGGGTATTCGCCCACCAGTACCTAACTCATTGGAGCCCTTCCTTAGGCCATTTACTCTGGGGCACTTCTGGACAATTCTGTTCACACGGTCAGCATGCTTAATCAAATAGATGCAGCTGTGTAAGGTAGGAAGAGGTGTGCATGTGTGGGGATTATAGGTGACCTCCAGATTCATAATGGGTGTGGCAGGGGCAGTGTCATTTCCCCTACAGTGCCTGGTACCAAGTTAGCACTTAATATATGTGGAGAAACAAATGACTGGAAGCTCTCGTTTTTCTCTTTCTTATCCTCATTCTGCTGGCTGATTTCCCACCAGAAATTAATAGGACTTTAAACTAATAAATGCAAAACTTAAACTGTTTGTTCAAATCTGAGGGGTAGAGCGGTGTGTGTGGGGGGGCACTCAAAGCATCTGTCCTCTCCCCTTAGGCAGGCCATGGCTTCCTTTGGGAGTGCTCTCATTGGCTCCCTGAGAGGAGTGTTGGATTGTCAGGGAAATCTATTTTTACTCGGTGATGCCTTTGGGTGTCCTTCTGCAGAGCTCTGGCCTGAGTTCAGGTTGCTGTGGAACTGATTTCCATCAGCATGTGATCATCTGGACAAGGCATGAGTGAATAAAGGTTGAATTAAAGGTGAAACCTCAGTGTGCATGAAGTTGTTTCCTTCAGAATAGTTAGTGGTAGCCGAGGGTTTGAAAGGGCAGCACAAGGGTCTTTGGTGACATGCAGCCTTCATCCCAGGCATGTGGGTAATGATCAACTCCCTGGGAGGTTTTGTGGGACACCTTTCTTTTTCTCATGTGAAGGGGATAAAAAGATGTTGAGGAATATGATGATATGATGGTAGAAAAAAGACAGCCAATCCTGAAGCCCAGACTAGGAAATGCAGAGTAGATTTTCATAGGTTAATACTCAAATTGGTGCTCTGTTCCCCTGATTTCCAGACTCCAAGGCTCTCAAAGCAGTGACCTGAGTTAAAGCATCGGTGTCTCGCGCAGACATCTTTGAAAAAGTATGTGGAAAAGGATTTGGGGGGATGGACCTGACTTTCATTGGCATCAACAAGATATTGCCCAGTGCCCTCCCTGCTGCAGATATGTGCAGCGTGGGGTTGGGGTGGTCAACTCCTGCAGCTTCTGTCCTCCACAGGGGATGCACTCAGCTTTTGCTGCTTTGGACTTCCTCGGCCAGGTCATCCGGAGCAGAGCCTGACCTGGGGAAACTGGCTCGTGCTGCCCACACTCACAAACTGCTTAAAGCCAACCAAATTATTTACAGTGGGAAACATAAGTGCCAAAAGGACCAATAGGAGGGGCTCCTTGGTAAATCAAATTCAGAAAGGAAGGTGCCTGATGAATATATAGAACCAAAACAAAGAAGGGACCACAGGGATGACTATCCAAGCTGCTGAGTGCAGGAGTCAGCAGGACCCAGCATCCCCTTCCCCAGCCCACGATTTCCTCCCCTCATCCTCAGTAAGACTCCAAGCATGACCATGGAAGCTGTTGGGAATTGAATCATGTCCCCTGTAAATACACACTCAAGTCTTAATCCTGGGTCCTGTGTATGTGAACCCATTTGTAAAGAGGATCTTCGAAGATCCTATTAAGATGAAGCTAAATTGAATCAAGATAGGCCTTAACCCTATATGACAGGAGTCCTTTTAAGCAAAGGAAGTTTGGACACACAGAAGTAGAAGCCAAAGGAGGAGAAAGAAAGAGATAGATGGCTGGCAGGCCACCACATAAACATTGCAGCCTTTGGAAAAAGGATAGCCCTGCTCACACCTTGATTTTGGTCTTCTAGCCTCCAAAATTGTTTGTTTAACAGTGTGTGGCAGTTGCCATAGCAGCCCTGGAAAACTGAGAAGACCTCTGCTTCTGGGAGACATTCTCTTCTGAGTTACCTTGTGTCCGTAATCTGGGAATATGTACTTTTCCCTCCACTTATCTCAGCCTTCAGGTACTGGAAAAACAATAAGGTCAGAGAGAAAACTACTCAATACTTTTAAAGAAGACTCATAATCTGGCTTTTACATTTGCTGCTAAACTGATTTAACTTCTCAGAGAAGATTCACTGGGAGGTCGGAAGAGCCATGTTGGATGTGCAGGTGTCAGCCTCAGCACACGCTGGCCCTGGAGCTTTGGGCGAGGCCCAGAACTTCCCAAACCTCAGTTTCCTGAAATGGGGTCAGGGGACCTGTCATAGCCACCTCACAGGACAGCCCAGAGGCTTAAGGCCTGCCAGAGTTAGGCCTTTTTCATGGCAAGATTGCAGTATATTATAAGAATATTATAGAGCAATGAAGAAGACAGATTCTCATGGGAATTTGAAATGAAAACTTAGTCCGGCCAGGCCTGAGAGTGGCTGGAGTTGGATGGACAGTAGCTGCAGGGCCCTCGGCAAATGGATTTCATGGATTTTCACAGTGACTTCAACCACCTCCAACTACAAAGCTCATGATAATGACGAAGTTTAGCAAGCACTGACTCTGCACCTGGCCTGTGCTCAGACATTATACACGTCACTTCATTTTCTCCTCACAACTGTTTTCTCCTCACTGCAACCCCAGGATGCATTTTCACCCTTGTGCTAGCTCTCCTTGCCTCATGATTTCCTCCTAATCCAGCTCAGTCAAACTTTGGCTTGTCTTTTGCTCCTGCTCTCCTCACGGCCTCTCACGGGCTTCCTCTCAGAAAGCTACAGTGCCTACTTCTGCCTGCTTATTTCCTCACTCCAACTTCTGAGAGGAATAATGACTGATGCTTATGCAATTTTAGGGGCCCTCTATGGAAAGGGATAAAAACATATGAAGGCAAAACTAGGTTCAGGGGCTTGGAAGAGGCCTGGACAAATGAGAGATCTGCAGCTCACAGCACATCGTCTTAGGAGAAGTTGGGCTCTGCTGTGCCCCAACAGGTCTTGGTGTGGTGGTTGTGGAGGATCTGACATCCCATAGCACCAAACCAGTGGTTAAAAGTTGGTGCATTTGAGCATGGTCCTTCCTCTCTGATGTTTTCCTCTCAACCTCACAGTGAAACCTGCCTTCTCGGGACAGACTTGACCATCTCGCCATCTCATGAATCCTGCTTATCTTCCCCCAGAAGCTGGACTTAGGAGAAGTCTAAAGCCCTCATGCCCTGAGGTTGTGCAGGGAGAGGTGCCTTACAAGATGGCACACGTATGAGGTGGGTCATGGTCAAGTAGTAATTTGGTGTCCTGTGTGTTCCTTGTTCCTTGTGTGTGCAGCTCTTTCAGGGATAATGTGGGGGGTGAAGGATGGCTGGACCCAACCAAGGTGGGCATTTAGGGTGCCCATGGCCAGACGCCATATTAAAACTATCATAATCTATGCATAGTTCCTAACACCCAGTTATGGTTTTCCTTGGATAAATGCCTGGAAGTGAAAAGTTCTGAACATTTTAAGGTTCCTTGACACACAATTTCTCTTAAATGAAATACACTCAAATTACATTCCAGAAAGTTGTATTAATTTACACTTCCACCAAATTGGATGAATGTGCCCATTTTGCATCATTCTTATCACTGATAAATGTTATCATCTAAAACAATTTTATTATCTTTCTCTCTGTACAAAAGTAGTAATAATGTTCTTCATAAAAATTCAAATATGACAGACACATACAATGGAGAAAATGAAAACCCCACCACAATTCAAGCATCCAGAGATAACTACCATGAATAACTTGATGAATATTCATCCAGATTTTTCTGTCCATATATTAAGATGTCATTTTTGTTATTTTTTAAACAAAAAAGATGTCATACCAGATATACTGCTTCTAAACTAGCATTTTTGGTGTTTCAGAATGATGTTTTTCTGGGCCTTCTCAATACATTCTCTCCTTGAACAATCTCATTCATTCCTGTGGCTTTAAAAATACTCTATGGGCTGAGTGGCCCAGGAAGTTCTTGCTGGGAGTTGATGGCCTGGTGCAGGGCTCTTAGGAACCAGCGGCTTGGGCACAGACTGATATCAAGGGACTGTGACTTGCTGAGCCTGCCATGGAACCAGAGCTGGTGCTGGAGGGACAGACACAGGTGGCAGAAATACTCACTCAGTAGAAAATGAGAAGATTAATGCAGAAAGTCATCAAAACAGAAGGAGGACCTCAGTCTTTACCAACTCGTGCCCACCTAGATCAGACAGTTGTGCCCATCTTATTACAGGGACTTGCTGTGCTTGCAAAGGAGAGACCACCAAATCCAATTGAATTTCTAGCATCGTATCTTTTTTTTTAAAAAAGGAAGAGTCTGAAGATTGAAACTGATTTATTGGGAAGAACAGAAAAATTTGGTTGCTACTGTAGATTTACATGATTAAGAGGCAGCTTTAATTGCCATGATTTTTCCCACTTTTTGAAAGTATAAGAACCATGAGGACCACAGAACTTATTTCCAGAGTTGCAGAAGAGAACACATTTTGATGTAATCACCACACTTATTTAATGAGCATATTCTGTGCAATTTTTTTCTCAGATTGTCTTTAACTTTGTTTTTAAAATGACCTTCCATATAAACTGTTAAAATGTAAAAAAAAAAAAAATTCTATGAGCTGATTCTTTCTGCATTTATGTCTTCTCTAAGCTCTAGACTAATAAATCCAACTACTTGCTTGACACTTCCAATTGGATGTCTTTTAGGCATCTCAAACTTAACATATCCCAAACATAATTCTTGTTTCCTCTCCTATCCCTTTACCCCAGCCTTCCTCCTTTCAGTAAAATTATGCCCAGCCACCCAGTCACTAAAGATTGGAACCTGGGAATCATCTTTTCTTTGCCCCTTAGATTCCACATATCAGCAAGTCCTGTTAGTTCTTTCATCAAAATAAGTCAATTATCCACCCTCTCTGCATTTTTTCTGCCTTCATCTCACCTGAACTATTGCAGTAGCCTCTAGTTGCTCTCCCCACCCCCACTCCTGCTTCCCCATTTACCCCTCTCTTTGCAATAAATAGAATAAATCAAATTATGCTGCTCCCCTGCTTAGAATCTGTCAATGCCTTCCATTGATGTAGGATAAAAATGGTCTATGAGGCCTTGTCTTATCTGCCCACCTCTCTATCTTCACTCCTTTCATGCCAACCTCCCCTCCCTGCCCTGTTCTCTAATCATGCTAGTCAGCCTCTCTTTTTGAAGGTTGCTGCCTTCCATTCTTTGCCTGCCTAAATATTTCTCAGTTCTACTTTATTGAACCGCTCAGTCTTCTACTGGTTGCTTCTTATTTTTCAGTGGAATAAACAATAGTGCACTGAACATCTGAGTCCATTCGACTTTGTTATAAAATTTTTGAAATTGCTGGTGGGGGAGGGAATACTTATGTTAAATTTTGATATGATAATGACAAAAAGCCTTTTACAAAATTGTAATAACTTCATGGTCCTGCTGATTTTCCTCCATTTACTCATCCTTTTGAAGAAGCAGCAGACCCAAGACAAGGATTATGTGTCAGTGGTTTCTGCTGTCACCAAGCAGGAAGTCATTGTGATACGAGGCATAATTATCCTGAAGTTACTGCTGAGGAAACAGAGGCTCTGAGAGCTTAGCAGGCTAGCACAGGTCACACACCTGGGAAGTGGGGGATACTGGATTTGAAGTCAGGATTTCTGATTCCAAATTATGGGGCTTCTCTAAGCTATCACATTGATTCCTGTTATTATGCCACTGCCACAAATCCTTGCTACCCAAAAATGTGGCCGGCAGAACTGCATCATCAGTATCAGCTGGGAGCTTGATAGAAACGCAGAGTCTTAGGCCCATCCCAGACCTCTGGAGTCAGAATATGTGTGTTGATAAAATTACCAGGTGATTCCCATTCCCATTAAAGCTTAAGAAGCACTCAGGAGGCTGTGGACAGTTTCAAGTCGAAGTCACCTGTGAGAGTGTGTTTGTGTACACACGTGTGAAATGTGTTGCTTGGAAAGGTCAAATAGTTAAAAGATGTCATGTCCCTTCTCAGTTACCATAACATTTTTTTTTTGTATGCTGTATGGTGTGGATCACATTTCATCTTTTTCCCCATGTGAGTATCCCCTTATTGCAGCACCATTTGTTGAATTTTTGTTCGTTTTTTTTTTTCATTTGTTTGCTTGGGAAGTGCATGGGCCAGGGATTGAACCTGGTCTCCCGCATGACAGGTGAGAGTTCTATCATTGACCTACCTTGCACCCCCCAGGTATCATAACTATTTTCCTCAGATACCTTGTTCCCATCTAGAGACTCTCTAAACTTTTTAACTCTTGAAAGTCAGATTAGGGAGAAAGGACCACTCATTTGTGATCCAAAGCAAGTCAGCCAGGTGATTGAGCAAAGGAAACCATCTCCAGGAAGGCAGAGCAGCTCACTCTTTCTCCTGCACTCTTTGGACCTTAGAAATGATGACAGATCTTCTAAGGTGGCATTGCTGGACTTTGTACCTTTTTACCAAAGCTTTTATTTTTTTTGTTTTTCCTTGAATGTCTGAAGCATCTGAGAGTTTAGTCAATATTATATCATCTCTGCATCACTTCTGACTTTTGAGTCTTTCCTCTAAAACAAACTCAAAAGCAAGCAAATAAATAAGCATGTGAGAAATTAGCTACAAAAAATTACTACACGAACGTTAAGGGCCAGCCTTAAAAAACAGGTCAATATTGTCATCTAGCGGCCATACATGAATACTGCATCTACTCTTTTTTCAACTAGTAAAATTTAAAAATATAACAGGGCAATTGTGAATAGGGCCACTATGAACATTGGTTTGCTAATATCTGTTCAAGTCACTGCTTTCAATCCCTTTGGATAAGCAAAATGTGGCATATATATATATATGGTAAATTATTCAGCTGTAAAAAGGAATGAAGTTCTGATGTATACTACAACATGGATGAACCCTGAAGACATTATATTGAGTGAAATAAGCCAGACAAAAAAAGGACGAATATTGCGTGATCTCACTAACATAAAATAAGCAGAATATGCAAATTCATAAAGTCTGAAACTAGAATACAGGTTACCAGGAGCTGGGTGGGGGTGAGAAATGGACAGTAAATGTTTAATTGGTATAGACTTTCTGTTTGGGGTGATGCAAAAGTTTTGGCATTTTAGGTCAAAGTTTAGGATGATGGTGATGGAAGCACAACTTTGTGAATGTAATTAACACCACTGAATTGTGTATTTGGAAGTGGATAAAATGGGAAATTTTAGGTTGCATATAAGCTACCAGAAAAAATGAAACCATAGAACTGTACAATACAAATCATAAACCCTAATGTAAACTATGGGCTATATAGTTAATAATATGATTATAATGTTACATCAATTGTAATAAAGTTACCACACCAATGAGAAACATCAATAATAGGAAAAATGCGTGAGAGGGGTATATGGGAATTCTGTACTTCCTGCTAAGGGGACTTTAAGTGAGGTCACCCTCTCTTGCCTGTTTTGGCAATGTCTATTTAAACAGGGCAAACCTATTTTTACAGGTTTTCAGTAAAACCTGATGCTATGTTAGGGGAACTGTGGTTCTGCAAATGCCATTTAAATCAGAATAGGCTGCTCAACCAAAAGTTCTTGGTTCACTGTATGGTTTCTTCAAGCATCATGACTGTCATATTAAATCTGACAGACAGTAAAGAAAAGTTAAGGCCAGTGCCAGATAACATTTAAATACCTTTAAACACCCCATTCCTAGAAGAAATGGCCTAATTAATGACCTAGAATGTGACCAATCACTTTTGGAGGTGGGAATAAAGGCAGGGCTAAGCAGAAGGGCTGGGAGGGGCATTGAACCTTTCTGCTAGAGGTCAATGTAAAGTTCTAGAAGGCTGAGCAAAGGGGGAGCATATAAAAGGACCCAGGCTGAATTTCAGGAACCCCAGAGGCAATCTGACTGTCATATTCAAACAGGGCATACATGGACATAAAACCAAGTATTTCCTTGATTTCTGTAAACTTTTGACTATTTTCCAGAGTTCTGGGAAAATTGCTTCTGATAATTTCTGTTTCTCTTCCTGTGTATCTTTGGGGTTAAGGGAGTTGGGCACTGCCTGCTCCACCATTTTGCTAACCCATACTGAGGGGCTGAGTATGAAAGGAAGACAGAGAGTATGCACCATTGCTTAGATGGGTAGATCTGAAGTTGAAAAGATGAGGGAGCCTCAAATATCTTAATGATGGAGGAGGCAAAGCCTTCAGCTACCCAAGGTAGAAGATGGAGGGTAAAGGGTAAAGGAGGAAAACGATTGTTTATTTCTCTAGCCACTTCAACTGTTCTATGCAGATACATAGTAGTCGCTGGTTAGATTTAGCCAGGGTTGGGATTTTGACAAATGATTAGAAAGTTAGGCAAGAGAATCAAGGGAGATGAGGATGTGTGCGATGGGGCAATTTTGATAGTAAGCCTGGGTATCTCTGCTGGGTCATGAAACTTGTGAAGAGAAGTATATGAGCTGATACACATAGAACACTTACAACAGGGAAGACGTAGTATAAAAGTGTTGAGGTTAGCTATTTTTATTATTATTGCAGGGAAGTGAGAAAATGAGGGGGAAAAACTTGGTAAAAAAAAAAAAAGAAGAAGGGTGAAATGATCTGTTAGAACTTTCTGAGATAAATCTCTCCAGGGGTAATTTCCTGACCTGGGGTTCATCCAATGATGCTACTATTGACTCATGTAGAACCAAATCAAACTGAATTCCCAAAATACCATTTCCAGGTTACCACTAGGGTCTCATTAGCCTTTCCGATCTGTGGAGGTAAGATCTGCTAGAGATTCTCCCCAGATTGATCTTCCAAGTTAGTCCTATTCTGGGTTCTTCAGGCCTAATGGAATGTCACTGTGGCCTTAAGAACTTTTAAAGGATCCAGTTACTACTTTTTCCAGGCAGAAGTTACTGACCTAAAGAGACCCTATCAATGTATATGCCTCCAGTAGCCAATAAAGCATACTTACCTACATACTGGTCTAAGACAGAAGTTCAAATTGAGAGCACTGTATATTTAGGTTGTATATGTGTGTTTGTAGAAATTTATTGTATTCCTCAACAGGTGAAAGTTTAGGAAATGCCTTGCTTTCTAGATTAATCACTCATTCCCCGGAGGCTTTAAACAGCTGTCTCTGTTTACATTCAAATTTAATTCCTTCTAACAACATTGTGGTAGAGGGTAGTTGAAGTGACTTGATATACACTTAGAGTAAGACCATGAAAATATTTTATTATCTCTCCCAGGTAAAAGCAAATCATAATATTTTTATGGATTGTAACAATAAAGGATTAGTTAGATCAATTTCTGCATATCTGAGGGACAACAAAATTAAACCTGTCAGTTGGTGCTTTAGAGATAGCAACAATTTAAACCTTCATAATTTATTGTGCCAGGAGCCAGCAATTGTTTTAAATTGGCCACAAGGGGGTGTAAAAGGACTACACATGTGCCCTAATCGGTCTCTCTTCCCCACTCAGTTCTCCATTCCTCTACCCCAGTTCAATTCTTTACTTTCTGAATAACATAATTTCCTGGGCATGCTGTTATTTCTTATCACCAATCTTGGTCTACCACCACTAGCGAGTGGCTCCCATTCAGTGTGCCTGACAACTCACGTGCTATTTTACCTGATGCTGGTAGTCTAATCTGATGGGCTAACGTTTTTTGTTTTTTTTTTTAACAAGTCAGTGGCAATAAAGCACTCAAGAGTGGACAACTGTAGCTAGGGTGTGGATGGGCCTCCTTTTCCTATTTCAAGAGAGTATACCTTTCTCTAAATCATTCCCTGCAGAAATTTGTCAGGTGATACGAATTAAAGTAATTTTGATTCTTTATAGTCTGTCCATCTCAAGTCTCATTGAACTCAGGAGATAGGGGATAGGACCATGTTAAGAATAGGCAAAGGAGACATGGTAGCTTCCTCTGGAGAAAGCCAGTTTACCATTCTGTAGGCCTACAGGACCTTCAAAACTTCCCAGGCTAGAGCAGAGGGTTTAGCTGAAGCCCAACATGGAGGCTGAGTTCACTTAGATTCCCTGTATATGAATTTGGCTTTGTATCTTAGTCCCCTTTTGTTGTTTGCATGAATGGTGACTATCTCTATATAATTGCTTTTTGCATGAAAAGACAGTTTGTCAGCTGTTCACTAGTTTGGGATGAAGGTACCATGATTCAGCATCATGCCCTCACAGGGAGCAGAGCTACAGATTATGGTAGCTCTCTTGCTTCCTCTGCAATGCTCAAATTAGACTGATGAGCTACCTGATTCACACTGGCATCCTCAGAAACCAATGCTGAATGTAAATTGTTGCTTTTAGGTACTTCAGGTAATCCCACAGACCACATATCATCTAAGAGAATAATGCATGGATTAGGAATATCTAAGGATGGTTTGGTATTCCCTCCTCTTACTGGAACTAATTCCACTCTGGTTTCCCAGGAGTGAGGAAATACAGCCATTCCACTGATTTGTAACACCTCCATATCCCCTCCCCCCATGGTTCCACTATCAAGATAAAAAGGGAGTTAAGTGCCAGTATAACCAATAAAAATGGTTTCACAACTGCTCAATTCTAGTTGATTCGCTTGATCCCTTGATTCCGGACAAGCATTATATTGCCTGGCTGCTACCTACCAGTCAAATGAGAGCAGCTTGTTGCAGTCTGCTATAAATGTGGAATCCCTTGGTTGAGTTGCACTAGGACCATAACTCCCTCATCTCCTTCCCACATGGACTTCTGAATAGGTAAGGTGAATTCTCAGACCCACTGGAAAGCAGGTTTGAGTGATCAGAGGTTGATTTTCCCTGAGCTGTATCTACACATTCCTTTTGAATTTTCAAGCAGGTAGAGCAGGGTGCTTCCCCAGGGTTTTTTCCTGCCCTGGTGGCCTCCACATTCTCCTACCTGCTTTGTACAATAAATCCCATATTAACAGCTAATTTTTTTCCTGGGCACTAACTCAGCTCTCAACAGATGTATTGAGGGAACACTTGAATGCGTACATTGACATAACTTTTTGCTTTATAATTTCCATAAAATATTTATTATTTTTATAGCACACTCAACTAGAGGTGGAATCAGCACAAAATGCTACATGTAGAAAAGTGGGGGGGGGGGGTTCTTATAATTTAGAAAATTCTCCCAAACCTGATCTTCTTGGTCAAATTTTACTGATCTTTCATCAGTGTTTTACTAAATGAGGCACTGTATTCTAGTATACTCACCAGAGTATACACTGTATTCTACTATACTCACTATATAAGAAGTATACTTATCTATTACTTAGTTCCTTTAAGAATCAAACTCTGTAGGGCTGTTTTTGTTTTCCAAAAGTATCATCAAAATATGGGCAAAGGGTGCATGGGTGCTTAGTGGTAGAACGCTTGCCTTCCATGTGGCAGAGCTGGGTTTGGTTCCTGGACCATGCACCACCCCCCATACCCCCACACACAAGGGCTCAGCTGGTACAGAATGTAGTGACCCAAGCGATGGATTATCTTTAACACCATCATCATCCTACAGCATTAAGCTAAAAAGTACATTATTAATGGCTGTATTTTTTTATACTAAGGCTAAATGGTATAGATGAACAAACTAACTCCTGCTCAATGAAAACCAAAAGCCAGGAACTTAAGATCAGCAGCAGAAAGCTCATAATAAAAAATTACAAATTGTTACTTTTATTGTGTACTGTTGTATACGGCTCTCCTACCACTTCCCTTTAATTAAACATACTAAAATCCATGTTGCAGAGATTGAACATGGTTTTTATCTGGAAGTTCTGGGTCGGGACCCCAACTGTTAACTTTCCAGTACTTCTAGGGAAGTTGGCCTGAACCCAATTGTCTTCAATACTTCTATATTTGCAAAGCTGTGCCTGTGACTAAAACATTTTAAGAGCCTACTGTAATATCTGGAATTTAGAGATATATGATAGCAGCCCAGTAATATAATAAGAACACATTAAAAATTCTATCTATAAATTTTAAAGTTTAAACTATACACCATATTCTTTAAAAATTCTAGACAACTTCTAGAGGCATGCAAAGAGCAGTGGCTCTGGATGAGTTTATACTATTCCCTATTTTTTAGTCAGTAAATTTAAGAACACAAGCTTTGGAAGTGTATATATAATAAAGGTAGTCTTTTCTTTGGGTTTAACAGCAGCTGAAGTTAATTAGAAAGAATACTTTGCAGAATGAAAACTCCAATTATGAAAGACAAAACATGCATGCCTTGCTTAGACTTGGGAGCATAACTGCTCACAAAAGGATTCATACTTTTTTTTATTGTTAAGCTGCAACATACACGGTTTAATACAACAAAAAAAGCATTTAATCAAGTGAAAAATAATAAACTGAACAATAAACACTCAAAACAAAATATTTTCCATTGGAAACACGTTAAGATGAAAACGGGGTTTCATTACCATCTCACTGCAATTTTCTTATGTGTTACTAGTCTACATACCCCATGCTTTCTGTAATCATGCAGATATGAATGGAAGTTTGAATGATTAAATAACTGAAAAGTCCGTTTACTGCAGAGAATCATTTTACAAGGCAGCCAAACTGGATCTAGAGAACAAAATTATTCAAGAAATTCTCCATGTATTTAGGTTCATTTTAGAATCCATGAACCTTAAGCTGCTCCTCCTTGACAATGCCAACCTGCGAAAGAGAATCTAATTTAGCAGAATCACTCAAAGGAATATATAATTTTTCCCCTAAAATAGCATGGAGAAGTCATTAGAAAGCATGTAGCAACTAGCTTATAGCAACACAATTACTTTAGGCATATATTATTAGTAACACTTTTACACACATTTGAGGACTATTCTGTATCAAGAAACACTGTACACTGTGTAGACCCATTCTAATGATGAAATAAACTGGAAAAAAGATCTAGTTCGATATCTTAAAATATGTATTTTATTCAATCAATTGATTTAGTTCATTCACAGGATTTTTACTAAGTAGGATAATAATTCATGTTGCCTTTCAATATAACTTTAGAAGATGCCACAAGGTTGCACATAAATCACCCACTCACTCACCTCCAAGAGAAACTGGCAAATGTTTTTCCTTTGGTCACCTTGAAGCTGAATAACCTCTCCGTATTCAGGATGTTCAATCACAGTACCATTACAAGCAAATTTCTGGAAAATACATAAATGTACAATATTATTGAACCAAATACAATGAATTTTGAGTTCCACCATACGACAAAATTTGCTGTTTTGGAAGGTTTGATTCTATATATTTAAGAAACAGGTTGTTCAGTGTAGTCCCAAAATCAAGTTAATTTGAAAATGAATCAGCAGATCACACAAAACTAAAGGAAGTGATTTCATGTGGAACATTAAGTACTAAACATGTGACATGTTACATGAGATTTTAACTACTTATTGTGAAGGCTATGTAAATCTTCAATGGGAGACCATACTGGGAGAATAAGCAAATATCTGTATGTTAATTTCAAGAAGGAACACAGCTTTCTTGAGTCGGGTCATTTTCACCCACACTGATACATGTATGTAAATGTGTGAATCATAATCAAATTCAGAGGACTGAATCAATAACTCAATTTTAATCTCTTCTTCCTTATACTTTTACCTTTTTGAAAGCTTTCACAAGTTTCTTTTTGTCATAATCATCTGCAATGCCCTGAACAGTAGTCAATGTTTTTCTGCCGTTCCGTTGCTGGATTCTTATATGAATGTAATCCTCAGTCCCTGCCGGGAGTAAGTCGTCACCCTTAGTTGCATCAGCAAAGGGGTCTGCAAAGGGATACAAAAAAATTCAAGGAAGAAAAATATCTTTTCAGAAGTAATTTCCGGAAATACAATACACTACAAATCTAAACAGTAAGCAAAGGAGGTTTTAGCGCCCATGCTTTTTTTGTGCGAGGGCGTGAGTGAGGCATCAATAAAACCTCAGAGGTACCCTTACGGAAAGAAAATAAATATGTCTCTTGTAGTTTGAAATGAAATATTGTTATAGGTGTGAATAGAAATACATTGTTATAGGTGGATATATTATCCTTGTACATGGTCCTCTAATGAGGGAAAAGAAACTTAAAACCTTAATTCTAAAGCCACTATAAAAACATGCGTCATCTTGATTACATTCCGATGTCAACAGAAACATCCAAATGTGTCCATACTAATCATTTAGTAACTTCTTGCAAAAAAAATTAAATTAAAATATATATACTGCAAAAGGTGCAATTTTACAAATCACTACTCAAGCACGTAAGGCTGTCACTGCCCTCTGAGAGATCAGAGGCCTTTTTAGCATCTTTTACTTAATGTTTCCAAGAGTTGCCCCGAAATCGCTCTAATCCCTAATGGATGCTGACTCCCTAGACCCCAACCCTAGCCCAGCATCCCCCTTTCGAGGAGCACTGCAGGTCCGGGAGCCCGCGGAGGAGGGTCGCTGAGATGTCAAGGATCCGGAGCGAGGCGGGAGCCATGGCAAGGATGGGACCCGGCAGCGCGGGGTCCCCAGCCAGATAACCGGTAGGAGTCGGAATCGGGCGTCCAGCCTTGGGGCGGGAGTCTGAGAAGCCGAGGGTCGGGGTCGCCAAGGGCCCAGTCGCCATTTTCTGGGCGCCGAGACAAAGCCCCATTCGGGGTGCGGGCAGGACAGAAGGGGGGTGTGGGTGGGCTCCCGGACAGTGGTCGGGGATGAGCCGGCCCGGGGCAGGAGCGGTCAGCCAAGAGGCGAGCGGAGCTGAAGGGAGGGGGGCGGCGACGAACAGATCTTACCGAAAGATTGGAGGTTCTGGATAGTGGACATGCGATACTAGTGTGAGGCCGGTGAGAGGGTAAAATTACTGCGGGGCCCGCCCGGATCACCGTGTCAGAAGCCTGTCGTGACGAGAAAACGGAAATAAATAAAGAATTGCTTCGCTCCGGGGTTGGGATTCGACTGAAGTGGCTACGGCGGCGGAAGCCGGGAGGCGGCAGGAAGAGGCGAAGGAGGAGGCGGAGGAAGAGGCGGCGGCGACTGCTGCTGGGAAGCGAGAGAAGAGGCGGCGCTGCGGCTTCTCCCACAAAATGGCCGATGGAGACTATTTAGCCGCGCCCGCCGCCCTTCCCACGTGCCTTCCCACGCAAGGCATTCTGGGACTTGTAGTTTTCCGGAGACAACCGGGTCCAGTAAACCTGGGGCCCGCGAGGGGCTTCTGGGACCGCAATTCCCGGGAAGGAGTGCGGCTGCCGGCGCTGGTCGGTAGAGGTATCACGGTATGGCGGGTTAAAGTCTGGGTGACTGCAGATGGAATTAGAACTAGCAGGTGTGGGCTCTGTTCGTCCCGCGCTGGCAGAATACCCCTGCACTCCCTTTTCTCCTTCCCGCGGTACAGCTGCAGCCCCACTCACCTTGGGGGATGGGGAAGCGAGACTATCCGTTAGTCACCCTGGAAGCCCCGGGTAATGTAAGTAGAATCAGTGCTCCTACTAGGCACTTGCAGATACAAAACAAGCCAGTTAGCTCCGGCTTTCGACTCGCCGGCCGCCCCTCAGCACCTTCTGCATCGAAATTCCAGCTCCCGGTTGCTGGCGCTATGCTGGTCTCCACCACGGTTCGTGGTGGAAGCTTCGGCCCTAAGGGTGAGGCCGACTTTTGATTTCCTTGCGCAGTGGTTCCCCGACTCCAGCGTTCATATCCGAAAGAACTTGTTAAAGCATTGCTACGCCCCAGCCTCAAGAGTTTCTGTTTGAGGAGGTCTGGGTGTAGCCCGACAATTTGCCATTATAGTAAGCTCCCAGGTGAAGCTGATGCTACCGGGCTCCAACCACGCCTGAGACCTACTGCCTGAACGTCAGCAGGGGTCTGGCATCTAGTGGGTGCCAGACGTGTTAGCTGAACATCTCGTCATGTATGCCTCAAAAGGTCAAACACAGAGCCTTGAAAAGGGTGGGTACCAGATATAAATTAAGGGTGGGCTCAACAAATAGGCTAATTAATAAAGCCCTGGTTATCAGGACTATAATGTCTTCATATCGAGTCACACACATTCTCACTCAGAAAAACAAACCTGAGACTTTGGAGATGGGTTCACCAGGTAGCTGTTTAGTTGTCAAACTTGGATGGATTTCTGGAAACAGAGATAGACTAACGTTTAGTGATTCTTAACTTTTTTTGTGTGTGTTCTGTAGCAGTCTTGTCCAGCCTATGGACCCCCAGTCTAAGAATAATGTTTTTAAGTGCATAGAGTTAAACACAGGATTACAAGGGAAACCAATCATATTAAAATAAAAAACATTACATTTAATATCTAAATAAACCAGTACATTTAATGTTAATAATATGCTTCTTAATGCTTTAATTAGCAATGTGTAGCAGCAGATCTAATAACTACTATTATTTCAAGAAGGTGGTAAACATAAAAGACATTTTGATATGTCTGCACATCAGAAATGTAATATGAAACTATCTGTAACTTCTGTTGATGCAAAGTGACAGCTCCTTCTAATACTATGTGATGTTGCCTAAATTCATAATGTGAGGAAATGCTAAATATTTTCTCATCCAATTTTAGGATCTTCCCCAATTTTATCCATAGATTTAGGGATCTGTAGACTCCAGGTTAAAAATACCTGTATTTGATAGTCTTTCATGATTAACAATGTTAATAGGTACCATTTATGTCAGGTTTACTATTTCCCTGTTACAAGGCTTAAGTACAATATTATTAATCTTCATAGCTATTCTGTGAGGTAGATATTAATCCATTTGAGAGATGCAGAAATGGGGCTTGTTTAAGTTAAATAACTTACCAAAATAAAAAAATCAAATTTTAGCCCTTAGGGATCTGAGTATACTTTTTGACCTTCTAGTCCTGATTTTCAAATGAAAAACGTTCCTCATCCAAACTGAGGTGTAAAGTTCTAGAGCTGGTTCCAAAACAAGGAAAGTTAAAAAAAAAATTGTTCGTTTGTTGATTACAGATTCAGTGATTTCTGTTTGGTCTTAGACTTTCGTAAGTATGTTTTAAAGTAATTTTTAATATGACACCAGATGAAGTGCAGAATAAACAAATTGCCTATTTCTGTTTTCTTTTTTTTTTTTTTTACTAAATACCCATAAACATTTTGTCTTACACTGTTGCTCAGAAGAAGCAAAGGGTGGTCCAGTGAAGAAAAATAAACACAGAAGTTAAAAAAAAAAATCCAGAAATTGTAAGGTTTTCATGGTCCTGCTAATCAGAACTCATTCTTTTTCAGACCTAGTGTTTTCATCAGAAACCCCCAGAAACTGAAAATCTTCTTTCAAAGCTAGCTATAAATACTGTTTGGATACAGTTGTGGTTACTATTTTAAAGGTTTTTATGAATCTGGTCATTCATAGCTTTTGTGTTTGAGACTGCACTTAAGAGCTACTTGCCACATGTGGCTGTTGAACGCTTGAAGTGTGGCTAGTGCAAATTGAGATGTGCTGTAAGTGTAAAAGACATATTAGCCTTCCAAAGTCTTAAATTGTCTTAATTTCACCTGTTTTTTATTACCTTTTTAAATGTGGACCAGAAAATTTAAAATTATATGTGACTTTCATTCTGTTTTTGTTAGCATTGGTTTAGAATGAAAAGATTTGACCCATAGCTAAAGTCATCATAAAAGAAACAAACTGAAGCATTTAAAATCTAGTATTTTTAGTTCTGAATGGTACCAGTCTAGTTTAAAAGGGGATTATTTCCTGTCTTATATCAGAAAGGAGTTTAGATCACTTGCAGAGAACAGTATTATTGGCAACAGAAATCAGGAAAGATAAAATGAAAGGAGAGTACTTGAAAAATAAAAGCCGCAAAAACTAGCAGGGGATCCCAACTCTCGCTCTGAATTTTCTAGCATTTAAGACAGAGGAAACAGCTAGAAAAGCTATTTGTGTACAAGACGAAAACATACCAGTTGCACAGAAGGAATGAATTTCCTTGGTCCTGAGCCACAAGAGATGTTTTTCTTGGGCCTTTATGAAGAAAACACTGTGATGCAGTGGACAGTATCTTTAGCAGTTTACCTACAATGAATACAATGGTGGGCTTTATGCAACTATTATATTAACTAGTCATGTAGAGGTGCTGTCTGGTTAGAATCTTAGCTCCTAATCCATCCATAAGTTGCCTACTGTGGAGGGCATAAAAATGCACCATTCAGTGTTGTTTGCTGCAAGCACAACCCTGAGAAATGGCCAAGGTAAGCTGGTAATATGAGTGATCAGCTCTTGGGATACTAGATTGGCTGTAAAGATCAGGCACCTGGATGTCTCACTTTTTCTCTTTGCTCAAGTGCCTGCAAGTGACAAGGGGCAGACCTGGCCATCTTCCTTCTCCCTTTTCTCTCTTGTGTCTCTTACACTCACTCATCTCTTCAATTTCCTGCTTCCCATATATCCACTTGGTCCTATGAGTTGTGTCTGGGGAAGGGGAGGGAGATAGCCCCATAGGCCTCCAATCTTTGCCTTGGTGTTCCAGTCTAGCTTATCTAATACCTCTTTGTTGGGGTTTCAGTCACAGGCTTGGCCAACGAGAATGGCTTTTTTCTTTCTTTGTCATTAACCTTTGTGAACTTGTGGGAGAGTTGTGGTTTATGGTCAAGTGTATAGTTTGTATATACCTGGATCCAGTGTATTATTTATGGTATAGAATTTAAGAATCTAGGCTTATGAGTTCGTTCTGGCATCTATCACTGTTCAGCATAACTAGCTTTTGTAACTTTACCTTTCTAAATCTCAGTTTTCTCTTCTATGAAAAGGGTATAATAATTTCTACCTCATAGGGCTTTAAAATTATTGCATCAGAAAATATGTAATGAACACTTAACTATAGTGCCTGGAACAGAAATCGAAGCTTTATTGTCCAAGTCTTTTCTGGTAGTTGTACAATGAGGACACTTGGAGGTGATTCCTGATGTGCTGCTGAGGTGGTTGATAGAGCTTTATGCATTGTCTTGCAAAATATGTATGATATTTCTCTTCATTTCCTCCAGTTCTGTACTCTTGAAATTTCATTATAGCTACATTCACTTTGGCTTGTTAGAATAAAATTTTGCTTGGAATAGTGGTAGTCCATTTCTGTAACCTCATTACATTGAAACAGCCCAGGAAAGGTGTCAGTAGCTACAGAAATAACCCCCCTTTGTGGCTGCCAGATTTATATAAACTTCCAACTTAGGAAAGGACAGACATGCGTTGTGAGGTACCTGAAGCAAAAAGACCCGTTCATTGCCACTTTCTCTTCCCATTCCTGTTCACACATCCATCTACTTTAAGGAAGATCCTGGAAGCACATTCTTTGTTTCTCCAAAGGTTAATTTTTGCTTATTCCTTAATCACACCTGATGTTAGGGTTGCCAGATCCATTCCTAGCAAAACATGCTACATCCCATTTAAAAGTAGTTGCTCAAAAAAATAAAATAAAATAAAAATGGTTGCTCTTGGAATCGTATTTGTTTAAATGAAAATTATTTAAATCTATCTTATTGAAATAAGTTTATTAATTGTAGGGATTATTATGAATGAACGTGGATGACTTCTAGCTTGGTCTTGATTGTAATCTCAGTTGACCTGGAAATGGAATCATCTCAGTCCTTTACTTTGATCATAAAAATAGCTTAATGGTAATATGTAAGAATTATTTTTTTCCCACAGAGATATATTTATTTAACAAAGTGGCATCTTCTGTCATTTGTTTTAAATATGTCACCAATGTAGAATTGAAACATTTAAAAGAAGGTTACTTTAAACAAGAAGCCTTGCCTCCTAGTTTATTTCATTTTAAAATCTTAATTTTGCAGAAAAACCAACTAAGATTCCTAAGAGACAGAAGAAGTAAACTTGAGACCGGGGATTAAGTTGTCTTCATCACTCTGACCGGTGCCTAACAGTGTTTGTCCATAGCTACTGTCAATGGTCAGAAAGACCACCTGGGTGTCTCTGCTGAAGGAATTTGATTTGCAACCTCTTGGTATAGATTTAGAGAAGGCATTATAGATGCTTTTGTGCATTTGTTTTGGCTGTGAGCTTCCTGAAAGTTAAGGGAAAAAAAATAAAGGGGATGGACTGACTTTGTATATTAGAACTAGATGTTAGGAGGATAGTGTTGATCAGAGAGGTATTTCAGAAAAGAAATCTGTGGGAAGAGGGAAGGATAGCAAGATCAGTAGAAAGAAAATTAGTTAATTTGATAAAGATATTTAGATAGATGGATGGATGAATGATAGAGAGATGAAAAAAATAAAGGGAGAAAGAGAATAGAGAGCCAAAGAGAAAGGAGGAAGGTGGGAGAAAAGAAAGAACGAGTAGAAAGACAGCGAAGATTTTCTGTGGAAAGGATCGCATCCAGAAAAGGGAGATGAGCCAAAGCACAGACACATAATCAAGTAGAGTTCAGGTCTTGGTCAAGGTTCATCTGTTGATACTTTATTCCTGATGTAGAACTTCCTCCTTAAGCTAGTGGGTGATGAGAAAAACTGCCAGTGAATTCAGTAAACAGTAGTTAGAGGTGGAACCAAATGTGTTGTAGATTGTTCCACCTTGGGGAACGTTTTGGGAAGAGTTAGTTCCAAGTCACAGGGTGAAGTCGTGAAGGAAAGAATTTAAATTTTGCATAAAAAAGTTAAATTGTACCATTTTGCTCAAGAGACCATCTGGTGCTGTAGAACTTTTGTTCAGTTTCTGGGTTAGGGCCAATGTAGGTAATCATGTAGCTGCAATTGTTTGTTTTGCTGTACTAGTCACTGGAATTTATGGCAGAGAATTCTTTCTTTCTTAGTGAAAAAAATCTCAATTTTATTCTGGGTTGCAGTATGCCCAGCTAAAAGATTGTTCCACCTTTCCCAGCTTTCTTTGCTAGTTGTTGCCATCGAGATGTAGGCTGAAGTGTTGTATGGGTTTTCTAAAAAGATTGTTTAAAAGAAACTGACTCAATTGGAAAAACTGCCCTTTTTGCTTTTCTTCTCTCTTCCTGCTGCAAGGAATATAGACATGATATTGGAGATCCAATAGCCATCTCTGACCGTGAATGACCTTGCCTACATGGATGTGCTGCAGCTGATGGAGCAGAATGATAGAGGAACCTGGAACCTTGGACTGCCTGTCTCAGTTTTTGTTATATGAGAGAGAAGTATATGTTATATGAGCTTGTATTGTGCTGCCTATGCTAACCATCCCAGGGGAGTTGGGCCAGCTAAATGTGGATTGTAGGAGGACACACTAGAAACAAACTGACTTAGTACATTGTGTCTCCCCAAACTTCAGAGGCCACATGGCAGGGCAGATGTTCTTAAACTATCTTGGGCTCAACTCATCTTTTCAGTAAACAATGACAGAGTTTTAAAGGCAAGAATTGATCAAATTTAGCCTTGTTTATTGTTACCTTGCAAGCAATGCAAAGCTATACACCTTAGTTCTCACTAGGAAACTAGCAGTGGAGTCGTTGAAAATTTTTTTTTAATTGTCAAATAATCGTTCTTTGGCTTTTTGTAAAAATTTGGTTAAATGTTGATGATAGGCAGAGTTGTTAACAACTAGCTGATACATTCCACTGTATCCATACCAGATTTTAAATTATTAAAATACTTGCATGCTGATTGGCAAAGAGCTACTGCTCAACCTCCTTAACTCTCTGGCTTCTACCTTTTGACCTACCAAACTACTACATGAACCAGCAGCTAAAAGGTTAATGCCTGGCCAGCCTGGACCTTCCTGGACAAGCAGTCACTACTCACTTGCAAAATTAGGCATTTGAGCCCACATAGCCTCCCAGTATTTGTCCATGGTTTGATTGAACCAGTATAGAGGTGGTTTTGCTTTAGATATTTGAAAATCCACTCCTGGGTCAAATCAGGTCAGCATAAAAACTGAGAATGTGAATTACATTTCAATTACCCCCTGCTCCCTTACCTGCTCTGGGGAATTGGTCTTATCAAAGGAAACAGCACAAATGACATGCATGGCTCCTACCTTATGGGGATGTTGTCAAGGATATATTTGTTATATCACATTTTCTATTTGTGAGTATCCTTAGAGAAATGATGAACTGGTTTTAGTACCAGGAAGCTTGTATTCTGAGAAACTATCTTATAAACCTGTTTATAAAATGTCAGTTTTCCCTTCTCCCTATCTTTGTAGGTAGATTTACTCCAATTCTGGAATGTAGCAGAGAACAAATAAACGAATAAACAAATATATCACATTTAAATAAAATCATGAAAAAATCAAAGCACACAATCAAAGGAACCTAAATGCACAGAAACTTTGCATTATTTTTCCTTAAGGAAATTACAATTGTATACTGAATTATAATTATGAAACTCATTTTCAAAGTTCTGAAATAAAAACAATAACTCATTACTGAAGAGAATTTCCTCTGTAAATTCACAGTTCCACTGATGTCTAAGCGCTTCCTTTTACCACCATGTAATTA